>JAFVLL020041748.1:0-40000 GCA_021397915.2 Tor tambroides | reverse complement strand
AAACATAAGGTGCAGGAGGAGTTAAAACCCCTAAAGTTTGACTTTAAATGATTTACAAAATAGTTAAAAACTTTCATTTGTTTGCATCCTCTGGGGAAGAGCATCGTCTCTCATTTGCCTGCTTTGTCATAACTGCATTTTTCATGACTTGTGGAGGTGTAAGTCGGTGCTCTAGTTTTGCATGTAAGATGTCATCCATCACAGTGTCCGATAGTTAGAATAGCTGGAGGTTATGTAGTCTATAAAGGGTAAGACTGTAGCAGCTGGTTGAAAGAGAGGTCATTGCCAGGCAGAGCAGGTGCTATTGCTGCACTGAGGGGGTTTGTTCTGCCCTTTAGAAGAGCAGCTTCCTATGAGACTGACCTTTGACATGATTCTACATAAGCTACTCAGAGCGCTGGAGCTCGCCTTTGTTTTTCAGGACTAATCTGAGATTCCTGTCATATAACAGATATTTATCTGCTTATATCCAATGTTATGAGATTTCACAAAGGGAATGAGGGTCAATGACAAAGTGTCCATGACAGTTTAAAACAAGTTTTTATAAATGTAATCTTTGTATTCATGTTTGTTTCATATAGTTTGGAACTTTTATACCATTTTCAACAAAAGGTTCAGGTATGGTGTAATATGGTGTAACCATCAATTAAAACATCATAACATATTTTCCATGCACCTTGAATATATGTGTGTGCACATGTTAATCATTATACACAGGGAAGAAAAAAATTAGTGTAGAATTTACAATATAGCCTAATATTTTTCAATTGCTAGTAGATTTTACAAATAATTACGAGGAAACATTGGGAATAAAAATGTAGTAGAAATTGTATTTCCTTGCAAAATGTACTGCAGTCTTTGGGGGTTTTATTTGAAAATTAATGATTTTTACAGTGTATTTTGTGTTTAATTCAATGTGTCTTTGTAATAATTTGTGAAATTTGCTAGCAGTTTCTGACTGAAAATGATTCAAAAAGCTTTTTAAATATATTTTTCAAGGTTTTTTTTTTTTTTTAACAAATATCATGAATTGTTAATTCATAAATCCATTGGATTTTCTGATATTTTAAGAGACTTACTGACTTCACACCTTCATGTGGGCTTGCAGGGTCCTCTATGACATCATTTCCTGTTTTATGTTAGGTATATCACATGACTTTGATTTGGTAGACAAATATTAAAAAGCAGAGAACCCCCCCCCCCACTTGTGTTATCCTAACGTTTTTGACTTTAGGTCCCAAAAATATCTAAATTAATTTTAAAACATAGATTAAAACATGCTAATCAAAGAAGAGGTGCATTCAAATCAATGTATGTAATGTTTTTCATGTAAACAGTATTTTTCGCATTTTTGGTTGTATGCAAAAGAGCAATTTGGGCATTCTACTAAATATATCATTTCATGCCCCACATAAGAAAAGAACAGATTATGAGTGAAATGCTCGTGAATAGATGATAGCTGTTCCTTTTACTCTGATGTCTGTCTTTGTGTTCGCTTGAAAATCGTTTATGCATTTGTTTGTGTTCATCTTGAGGGAAGGATATTTATTCACTTTGTGGTGAATTGCACACCCAGAAATAGATCCAGCTCAGCCTGAAATTGCTTAACGGCACCTCAGTTTGGGATTTGCTGACAGCATACAGCAGGCCATTCTGAATAATTTATGTCATACAGTCCATTGTGCACTGAATGCGTAACGAAAGGTTGAGGTTTATAGGCTATAAAACAGAAAAATCCAGTAAGAAAATGATCAGAGTGAAGGAGGGCAAAGATTCGTTGGGGTCGTTTCAGGAAATTCTCGCAAATTGGCTCCGAGTCCAGACGAAAATGAGAGTCATGACTCAAAAAGTCGGCACGCTTTCGTAGCCGCCCGCTTTCATCACGTGCACCGCAGCGGTGCTGACCTTCTTGGAAACAGCACACACTTGCGTGGCCTTGAATTAAGTCAAACCATGGCCTCAGCTCCTCTGTTGCTTATTTGGGTGGTGTATTTGTACAGATATTGTCCTGCGTAAGTGTTTTTTTTTAGTTGAACCAGTAACCTCTCTCAAGCACAGGGGAGCTTTATTCCCTTTCCATTTAATTGCCCTTAGCAGGTTGCTGACTTCTCAAAAACTCTGAACCGCCATGTACTACACAGGAAGTTATGTATTAGTCATGAGACGGGACGTTCAGAAGGGGCTAGGCATCAGGTGGGCAACCTGGGTCTGGGTGTCATCATTAAGCAAGCTCATGTCTCAAGTGTATGTGTTTTGAGTCCCTGATTCCCTCAACCATCTGCAAAAGTGTCATTTGCAATAGGCGCTTACATGGATAGCAGCAACCTCATGGCTACACACGGGGAAATCGTTGCTATGTAGGGCTGGGTGATGTCATTTTTGTCCTATCTATTGATTTATTTAAAAACACAAAATATGCAATTACTTGAAGTACACCTCTTCTGTGAAGAGTATGGTTTGAATTTATTCATTTTGTTGTATTTTGGGGTCATAAAGTCAAAAATGGTGGTATAACTGTCCTGATATCATGATTAAGAAAAGTTTTTGCAGTAGTTTGACATTATTTCTTTAAAAAACATATTTGAACAAAACTAAAGTTGTACTCATGAAAATCTTTGTAAGAAATTTCTTAACATAAATTCAAAGAAGTTAAGAATGTTACAATTCTTGACAAAGAACATTTCTAACTAGTATTATCATGCGTAATTACAACAATTTATTTAATAAAACCTAATAAATACATTAAAGCTGCAGTCCGTAAGTTTTGCCTCTTTGTCGCCATCTCTGTTTTAAAACTTGGAATTGCAGTTACTTGCGGAATTATCTTCCTTGCTTGGGGGTTGTGCTCCGGCACGGCTCCAGTGAAGATGAATCTAATGTTTTGAGGTGAATGTGTGGCAGTCAGTCACGCACCGGTGTGGATATTTACTGTACTTCGCAATCACAGATTCTAGCCTACATCTAGGAATATACTGTATGACCCAAATAAGACTTTTCACCGCATATTGCCATCTGAACAAGTAAGTAACAAGTCTGTCCCATTTGTTCTGACCAACTGAGGAAAAAAGCATTACAATAAATCACGCTACCAATGGTGATTAAATCTAATGACCGGTTAGCTCATATCATATCAAACCATGCAAATTATTATTATTGTTATACTTTACTCTCTTTTAACCCAAAAAGCAAATTATGCTCCCTTCGAACTGGTTGTCTTTAAAATACAAATCTTGTGTAATCCCAGGCTATCTGTAATCAGAAGCACATTTAAAACTGGAATGTAATTTAATTTCAGTCACATGTGTTTCATAAACACATAATCCTTTCTGGATTACAATCCGCCATCAAAATGATACATTTAATTATTCTAGCTGCTGTGAGAAAAGGCTATAAATGATCCGCCACCTGCAGGATCCTCACATGTGATAGCCCACTTGCCGGGACAACTTCTTTATGTTTACAGACGTGACGTAATGACACAGCAGCATGCTCGAATTTCCCACGAAAACCTATCCACGCCACTCAAATTAGAAAACATTATTATAAGCTAACCCTTGTGAATCGGGCTAAAGTGTGGCGATAGTTTTCAACACTGGCTGGTTATGTACTTGCTCAAATATTGATTTCGGATCATTTTTAACCAAAGAAAAGCAAACCAAACTGCATCTTTAAACATCCTAATTTTAAAAAGTTATTAACAATCACTTTTGAGAAGATTTTGAATTCTTCAAGAATCCAATAATTTGAATTCATCTTAAATTTTGTCTTCCAAACAATCTTTAAGAAACATAAGTATATTTTAGGATACAAAATAGTCTTAACTTTTTTATTAAGGCAGCTGAAGGGATAGTTCACCCAAAAATGAAAATTACCTCATGATTTACTCACCTTCAAGCCACCCTAGGTGTATATGACTTTCTTCTTTCAGACAAATACAGTCGGAGTTATATTAAAAAATAGCCTGGCTCTTCCAAGCTTTATAATAGGAGTGAATGGTGGTCAACATTTTAAAGCCAAAAAAGTGCATTCATCCATCATAAAAATGCTCCACATGGCTCTGTGGGGTCAATAAAGGCCTCCTGAAGTGAATCGATGCTTTGTGTAAGAAACATATCCATATTTACATCTTTATGGACCGTAATCTCTATCTTCTGCTAACTCCACGTTCACAAGAAAGAGGCGTTCCAGTAATTTTCATTTTTAGGCGAACTTTCCCTTTAAGAAGAACTGTACTTTTAAAAATGTTTGTGAATCTAGCTCCAACCTATTAATATTTGAAAATGTATATAATATATGGGTAACACTTTACAATAAGGTTCATTAGTTAACATTAGTTAACTACATTAGTTAACATGAACTAAGATTGAACAATACTTCTACAGCATTTATTAGTTCATTTCAGCATTTACTAATGCATTATTAAAATCACAAGTTGTGCTTGTTAACATTAGTTAATGCACTGTGAATTAACATGAAAATTGCATTTTTGTTTACTAACATTAACAAAGATTAATAAATGCTGTAATAAATGTGTTGATCATTGTTCGTTCATGTTAGTTAATACATTAACTAATGTTAACAAATGACACCTTATCGTAAAGTGTTACCAATATATGTTTATAATATAATAAAACAGTAGTTTATAAGATAAGATTAGTCCGTCCGTATCGCTATGAAACTGTGTATTTGTTATGTATGCCATGGTGAGACAACATCCAATTATGCTTTTTTACAAAGAGTATGGTAATCAAGAACAGACGTTAGTGCTTTTGGCATAAATTTATTTAATAAAGATGTAGATGTTTCATATATCTTCCTCATCATGTGCAATACAGTTTTATGACCCTGATATAGAGCCAGTAAAAGTTAAACATTCCCTTTCACAGGCAATTCACCCCATATAGGTGTCAAATTCAATCACATCTGGAAATGAATGACCTGTCACTTTAACTGAAAATCTGATTACTAAGACTGCAGTAAAATGGGGTTTCTGCACTCTAGCCAAGGAAGATAAATGAATTACCTTCAGTTCCTAATTTTAAACTCACAGTGAGTTTGAATCAGTTGGTGTTGGATGGCTGAGGCACATAATCTAACAGCAGACAGAAAAGGCCTTCCTTTGGTAAATATTAACTTATAAATAGTGGTTCCTCATATGGGGATCTCAATGGAAATCTCTTTTGGTTAAAAAAAGAGATTGTATTTACTTATGACTTTATATAAAATACTGTAGATAAGATCAGTAATGATCAACATCAACTTGGAAAATTCCCTCACCAATAGTGAGCGTAGGCAAGTACTTGTAACTTGGTTTTCCAAAAAAAAAAAAAAAAGCCTTGGTGGTGTTACTGCCACATATTGATGGTTTTCATTCGGCTGACAGACCATTTTAGTTAATTATCATTTAACTAGACATTTTTATTGAAAGCAACTTTAGCTTAAACTCCTTGATCAATAAAAATTAACATAGGAGTTTGTCAACTTTTCTTTTAGTCTTTGGATTACAAACCCTGTCCTTTACCCTCTATGCTATAATCAACTTTTTGAATTGAAATGTTCTTAGATTATGACTGAAAAAGTAAAACCCTTTAATGTAACACTTCTTACCCTTCTGATAAGGGTATATGAAGTGTGACTCGTTGCTGGCCATAGCTGGTCCTCTGTCATGAAGGAAAGTAATTACATGAATCCAGATCATTTACAGTTGCTGATTATAAAAATTTCACCAAGCAACATGTTTGAAATGAAAGATTGGAGAATTAATGGCCCTCATTCTGTGTCCTCCTTTCCCAGACAGGTTAATGAGATTGTGAGAGGACTGTTAGCGTCAGAGTTCCTCATTAAAAACGCACTGGACCCTTATTCATCTCACCTGAGAGGAAGGATGGGAAAGCAAGGACACATACTATGAGAATTAATCGCTCAGTCAGTGTTGATTTTGACCAAGGACAAGCCATAGATACAATGCTGAAAAGCAACTGCCGAAACTCCAGGGTGCTGACAGCCATCAAGTGTTTCCTCTTCACAGCTTCAGGTGTTGTCAAGCACATTCTGGGATATTGTGTTCATCCCTGCTGGAAAAAAACAACAACAACATATGATGAATTCCAGACAACCCAGAGCCTGGAAACATACCAAATCCTTGAAAATAACCAATGGAATGACACTCGATATTGAACATCTAACTTACAAAGTTAACGAGATTGAACATCCCTCATTTCTGTGAGAAGTATCATTGATGGCATCTCCAACTAAAACGGTCTTCTATTGGTTATGTTCCAATGCAAGTGGGAGAATTTCAAGTGTTCCCACTTCCGACCTTTGTCTGGAATTGTGCATTGGATCAGCAATTTCCATGCTGATCCAAGCTAAGAGATCAAGGTTTGGATGGCTAGCATGGCCTAGTTCTAAACGATGTTCTTCCAGGATCCTGCCTCTGGGATAACTCTCATCCTCAAGCTTGTTTATGGTTAGTGATGTGTTACCTGATGAAACATAGCCATGTTGTTCACCAACAAAGAAAATGGCTCGGTGGTTAAAATTTTTAAGAAGCACAGCAGGGCCACTAGGGGCCAGATTCATATAACATTCTTTAGAATAAAATTATTCTTAACTGCTGTTCTTTTCATATTGTCTAACTTAAGAATAAAGTTAAGAATATTTTGTATTCCCAAGAACATTTCCTAAGAATGTTCTTATCTTTTTTTCTTAAGATTATTCTAAAGGCAAAATTTAAGAAGCATTTGAATTCCCTAAAAATTATTTTCTTAAAAACCATCATTTAATTCCTCTTAAAATTAGCATAATCTTAAACTTGTCTAATATACCCTAAGGTATGTTTAATAATTTTTTAAAAATATTTTTAGATAGTTATATGTATGTACTGTGTGTATATATATATATATATGTTTATGAAGAATCCTGGTACACCACATATGCCAAAGGGGTGGTCGATTGCGATTTCACTTTTTTAACATTAGTTAGTGTGTAATGTTGCTGTTTGAGTATAAACAATATCTGCAAAGTTACGATGCTGAAAGTTCACTGCAAACGAAGATATCGTCTTTTAAAATTGTGGCAGTTTAATGCCAACAAAAACGGCTTGTAGGGACTACAAAGAGTTACTTCCCGGTTTTGTGATGTCACAAACCCTGATAAACCCCACCTCCGGGAATATGCAACAAAGGGGGCGAGACCATGCTGTGCTGCTTTAGAGAAAAGGAAGAATTGTTGCCATGCCATCAAAACTAGGGGTGCACGAAAAAATCTATTCATATCTGAATCTCAATTCTGTCTTCTAACAATTCTAATGGAATCATAAGTTTCAAAATCAGTGTTCTAAAGCAGCGGTTCCTCACGTTCTGTTCCTCATGTCCCATGCTCTGCACACTCTCTGCTCTGTATTTCTCTCTCGCTCTCTCCCTTATTCAGCTTGTCAGCTCCTTCAATGATCTGCGTTCCAATTATACACTTTATGTGTACAGACAGACAGATATTTTTCGCATAGCTATGAGTAGCGTTAAACATGGACGCACACACGGTTGCTGTGCTGTATTAAAGCTTTAATCAGGATAAAACCATATATCAAAAGCTACCAGAAGCAGTAGCATTTGCAAATAACAGCGTATATAAAAGTATGAGACAACAACAAACGAAGAAACATACCATTCTGAAACTCCTGTAAGACGTCCTGCCTCAGTTTGCTTCTGCTGTATAAATAAACATATCCCAGTTAACCCTCTGGGGTCGAAGCCCTTACCTGTGCTTCTCCTGGTCTGTTTAGTGACAATTTCAAACTTCTTAGAATGTATCCAAAGAAATTTCTTAACTTTTTATTTAAGTAGGTTTTTTGTGACTGTCCCCAGTATCCCAATCACAACATACACAGGTATTTCAATATGGCACCATGTTTTGGGACTCCCCGCTTTATGGATTTCAAACATTAAGTGTTGCATTAAAACATCCCACATCCTTACCTACAACGCAATCAACCACCCCCACTTTCACACGAGCTGTAGATAAATCTCTCTAACATCAGAGACCTCCAAGATTTGACATGCATCCCCTGTCTCTTGTATGCCTGAAAACACCATATACAGTTGCCAGCAGACACAAACCATGTGCAAAGGGTGTGAGTGTGTAATTGAAACACTGATCCTTCAGGCACATGGCATGGTGTGGCATCTTTCTGGATCAATAAATAATCCATTCCTCTGACCTTGAGCGAGACGAGCGAGGAAAATGACAAGACTGTGAAGAGGATCTCATCACTAGCAGGCAGTTTGAGGGCTACACAGTGCCGAGATGAAAGGAGGATGTAGACCCACACAACCAAGAGCGGTTTCTTTTGATCTGCCTGCCCGCTGAAAACTCGCCCCTCTTGTTGTGTGACAAACCAATGCATTCGCAAATATGCAAACGACTAAATTAATTTGCTTGCTAACAAGACCATGACATTTACATTTCTGCCAAGGTTATTATAAGTTAGATTAGTTTTTTTATTTTGTTTTGGATTTTTTAATAAAAAAAAAAATCAGTTTTTTGTCATACTGTATTATTAACAAATATGTGATTCAATCTTTTATTCATTTAGCTCAGGTTTTGTGTTTCTTTTTGGAACTGAGTGATTGTAGGCCTTATTGATTTCCATACACTCGGATCAGTGAGACCTACAAACAATCAGTTCCAAATAGAAATACAAAACCTGTGCTAATTGAGAGAGAATAAGTTGATGATAAAATTGAACACAATGGTAATATAGCATAATGGAAGATTTACAAGCAGTTTTCAAAAAGCCAGTCATTTTTTACCAGTATACCAAACTTGGTGAAGGATTTTCAACACAGCACAAGGGATAAGTAGTAGTAGTAGTAATAGTAGTAGTAGTAGTATATTAGTTATAAAATGCTATTATTTCAACATTTTATTTATGTATTTATTTATTTTTACAAATTTGTAATAAATTATAGCACTAGTAAGGCCTAGGTCATGGGTTTGATTCCCAAGAAAATGCATAAAACTGATAATGTATACATTAAATACAAATCACTTCCAAATGCAGAAATGTAAGTGTAAATATTTAATTAAATGACTTTCTTCAACATATGTGACCCTGGACCACAAAACCAGTCATAAGTGTCAATTTTTTGAAATTGAAATTTATACATCATCTGAAAGCTGAATAAATAAGCTTTCCATTGATGTATGGTTTGTTAGGATCGGATAATATTTGGCCGAGATATAACTATTTGAACATCTGGAATCTGAGGGTGCAAAAAAATCTAAATATTGAGAAAATGGCCTTTAAAGTTGTCCAGATGAAGTTCTTAGCAATGCATATTACTAACCAAAAATTAAGTTTTGATATATTTACGGTAGGAAATTTACAAAATATCTTCATGGAACATGATCTTTACTTAATATCCTAATGATTTTTGGCATAAAAGAAAAATCTATAATTTTGACCCACACTATGTATTTTTGGTTATTGCTACAAATATACCCCAGCGACTTAAGACTGGTTTTGTGGTCCAGGGTCACATATGTTACTGAAAATTTAGAAATTATAATGACCAAAGTGCACATGTTCCAAACACAAAGCTGTCAATTGTTCAGGGCTTCAGTGCATGATGGGATATTGACTGCTTGTGGCTGACACAGTATTTCCTTGAGAAACAATAAACGTGCTAACAACAGCCATTCTACAACATATCACCGCCACTTTGGCCACAGTAGTGGGATCTTTATTGTCCTCTTTATGGAGATGCGTTATCTTCCTTTGGGGCAGTAAACAGAAGCTACAGTGGGAAGTCAATGATTGCAAAGCTCATAAAATAACCATGTTCACCGTAAGCCATCATACCCGCTATATTCATAGCATTACTGCATGATGAAAAGCTCCCTCAAACTGGTCTTTAACAACTGGGGTTATTTACACAGACCTAATGGGTCATCTTTTTCCTTGGCAATGTTGTTTAGAGGACCATATACTAACACCCCTTGGATCTTAAGATTAGGTTTGATTGTGCTGATCTTTTTGTAGCTTGACAGATGGTCCGTGGCACAACGTTCTGGTGTTGATAGATGTCAAGTTAGATTGTCCAGACCTCACAGCCTGCGATCCAGCAGGTATTAATGGTCATTCCAGAGGCGGCCGCTAACGGGACATGACAGGAAGTTTATCTCTGAGGCAAAGTGCTTGTTGGATTAGGCCGTGGTGTCACTGATTAGCTGCTGATGGACTTATTCATGCACAAGTGTTTGAAGCACATGTCTGGACGTGTTAAGAGATGTTTAACATAAATGAGCTGACCTAGTTGGCCATGTTAGCATGCAGTTGCTAACAGTTAGCATTCCCGTTCAGCACAACAGGATTATTATTGTTAAATACAACAATTTGGTAACATTTTATTTTGATAGTCCACTTTTGTGTTTCACAAAACAATGAGCATAATACTGGGTTGCAACGACATGAGGGTGAGTAAATGATGACAAAATGTTCGTTTTTGGATGAACTATCCAAACACAGTCACTAAGAATAAGAACATGAAAAATACTAGCATTAAATCCTGATGAATGTCTACTTGTCTTCATGGAAAATCACACTGTGGTCCTAAATGACTGTGGGTAATCTTCAAATTAATGACAGAGTCAGTCCAAGGTATTTGGTGGATGAAACGAGGATGTAAATAATGGATTCCCTTATCTTCTTTCCTTTCCCTTGACAGAGCAATCATTCCTCAGTTATTAATTGCAAGGTGAGGGACATATTGTCTCCGCCTTTCTGCATTTTTTCACTTTAATTAGAGAAACAGGCTATTGTGAGCTCCATCACAATGTCGTGGGGTGGCCTTCGGCTGAGCGTGGCAATTAACCTTGCGTTTTCAAGTAGACAGTATTTACTGATCGGTTCCATGTTTTTCATAAAAGCCAGCACAGCTAATGTTACAACTCACAGAAAGCTGTTGTTTATCTAAGAGTTATGAGAGTTTTGAAATATCACTATTTTTTTGTTGGTCATTTGGTTGTGGTTTTCAATTTTAATTTACTTTTATTTAGTTTTCAGTGTGTGAGTATTTTTTTATTATTATTATTTAATTATTTTAATATTTGTATGTATTTATTTACTAGTTTTAGTCTAAATCAAAAATTTTGCTCTTTATCTTAAATCCTCCTATACTCTTTCAAACTTAAGTTTATGATATAACAACTTAATTTCATTAAGATCTGCTATTTGCTGGATTTGCCAAACTTTGCATGATTCATAGCACAGAATTTGATTTGAGTTTGAATTATTTGCTCTAACAACTTTGTTGCATGCTAGTCTATTAATCGCGTTGTCGATTTTAGATTTACCTGCGCTTAAATGTCAAAAATGAACTGTGGTTGGTCAGTCTGTCATGTTTGGTGTAATTGCGGGTCCATTTTAACAAAATATGCTAGGAAATTAATTACTAAATGAGACCATTCAGCGCTCATTGAAAATACAAGAAATTTCTCAGTCATTTCATTTAGTAGTAGTAGTAGTAGCCCTTTATTGTCACTAGTCACAAGTACCAGCGAAATTAGCCATCATTAGGTTGTCTAGGCCTCCTGTTGTGTTGGGGTCAATGTTAAATTGATAATTTTAAATTAAAATTTGGTGTTTTGAAAACAGTCCCAGTCCTCCCTATACGCAAAGTACGCAATTGCGTTGAACCACCAGGGGGGCCCTTTCTCTCAAAAAGATATGATGACTAGGCCTGTGGTTAATATAATTTTATTTTCATTTTTGAAAATAATAGACACCAGTCAAGAGGCGTCTTTCTGTGTGCATGATCTTAGACCCGTAGCAAGACAAGAACAAGTATAGGCTGCTTTGGGCTTTGATGGGCATGAAAATAGACAAATACACACAAAATATGCCAAAATATCCATCTTGGAAAGTTTTCACTTAAATGCAATCAGTTATGTCTTAAGTGAACATAAACAGTTGCGAAAGTAATTGAAAGTTTTGCTTAGGGCCCCCAAAAATCTAGGATCGACACTGCTTGGAAAGGCTCTATAAATTTTGCGTTGGGGTCAAATTGACTTGACAATTTGCCAAAAATCAACAAGGAAAATTGATTACTACTGTAGATTGTTGCAGCACTGAAAATACTACTTTCCATCAAATACAAATAATGTTAGACATTTACTTGTAGTTATTTGCACCTCAGTGTGCAAATAGTCACCACAAGTAGTCATGACACAACAACAATCCAAACCAATGTGGGTCTGTTTGACCCACAACACCAAAGTTGTGGCCAGTTTGTTTTATCACAACAGGAGGTCTAGTATAGTTTAGTCCATTGGGCTAATTTTCTTCGTAATAGCTTTAGTTAACAATACTAACTGGGCTACACATGAACTCATGTAAGTTTACAGAGGATGGACTATGGATAGTTTACCTCTTGTTGTGTTAGTAGCTGAAGAGCAAGTGACATTGTGGTGTGCATAAATTAAATAGAGACACAATCGGTTCCCTCCATGCTCTGTTCCACGAACTAGGCTGACCTTTTCCTCGCTAATTAAAACAGACAGATACCCAGGATCGCTCTCATTAAATACTCTACAAACCCTTCACTTAAGGGCTATCAGTGGCTCACTCATGTGTGTGAAACTGTCCTCTCCAATCAGATTTACACCAGCCTCATGGGCTTTTAACAGCACCCTGCGAGACCGTGAAAAAATACATGTGTTCGGGAAGTTGAAGTTTATTCGGTGAGAGTTTATTCGTTAGAACAGACCGGCAGATGTAACATCATTCATTGTGACAATATCCACCATGTGTGTTGAATAAGCTGGCTGTGTGGCGACATGCGAGACTATCAGTGTCAGGATCTCAAACTCCTGACGTGCTTAATGAACATCTGAAAGGCTCGAATAGTAATTAGTCATTTGCAAACTTTTTCAGGCGGTGAGATTTTAAATTATACATATTGTTAATTGTGATAGTACGTCACCGTCTTTTCTTAATGAAAACTGTCGGAGAACTGTCATCGCTTGCAGCGTGTTTTGATCAAGAATGGCTTTTCATGTGGATACAACAGCTGACTTTGCAATCTCATTCAATTTCTCATGCGTTCTGACACACTGGGCCACATTCATGATAAATGCGCAGAATGAGTTTCTGCATAAAATTTGTAAAACAATTTTAATGTGTTTTCAATACTGCGAGTTATTTCTAAATATTTTTAATATTTAAACACTTGTTTCGTGAAAGAGGCCCACTGAAACCATTTCAATTCAGTGCAACAGTTTATTTCAAAATAATTGTACTCTCTACACACTTTTCATAAAAGATGTGCTTTGGAACCATTCTTGTATGAATTTTTGCATTCAGTTTAAATTGTGTGTTCTTGAAAAAAAATGTCCATATTCATTGTGCTAGGAAAAATCCCTAAAATAGCATTAAAGAAGATAGTTTAAAGAATGTTTGTAACCAAATTATTTTGGTTACCATTGTGTGTGTGTGTGTGTGTGTGTGTGTATATATATATATATATATATATATATATATTAATTATTATTATTATTATTATTATTATTATTATGCAGGTAAAGAATGTGACAATGTTTACATGTGCCAAATACAGAATCACTTGGACAAACAAACATATATACTGATATCCAACACTACAAGTCCGTTCTGATTAGCTCCTGTACTTGCATTCATATGTCTGTGAGCGTGTGTGTGGATCACAAAGCAATTGTAATTGCAGTGTAAATGCATTCATGCCACTTCTGAGCTGCAATAAATGCCGGACTGTAAACATATCTAAATATCAGTTCAGATGTGATTTATGGACCATAGATAGATAGATAGATGGATAAATAGATTTGATGCTTTTCTCATTTAACTCAATGACAACTTTTATTTAGGGGTAATTTCTCAGCCAAATGTTGGTGTGTGATTAACTGGGTTAATTAATTGGCACATTGTGTAATTAATTAGATTACAAATGTAAATTTCTTGACAACCATACTCTTTTAAAGGAATGATTTACATGACAATGGTTCTATTAACATTTTTTTAATTGTGCTTTGCGCTGTGATCCTCGTATGCTGCAAGTTTAAGTCCGATTTGCATCATTTGCCATGGACTTTCATTCACTATCCTCTATGAACTACTTGAATCAAAAAAGTATGGCAAAATTCATACAATTATAAATAAATAAATAAATAAATAAATAAACTCAACTTGTTCATATTGTTTATGAATATTGATGTCAGCTTTGTTTGTCCACCACAGCATAAACTGCCTCCTGGACTATTTATTGCTTTTTCTATTTGATAATGCTACAGTTCCTTTCCCTGCTGTTACATCTGAGTGAAACAGAAATGCAGCAATATCATGCCTCCATGTGGACCAGCTCGAAAAAAAGGGGAAACAACAACAACAACAACTAGACAGCAGGGCAGGCGGCCAAATTCGCCCTCAGCCCTTCAGTGCTGCATTAATGGGCGGTAAGTGAGCTGGTCAACGCGAGGGACACACTGATTACTCACCGATGTTTTCCTCTAATTGTCATTCCCCATAGAGTGCTTTATCCTCTGGGTCTGCACACGCTGGGCAAAGATAAACACTTCTCACCCACTGCCCTTCAGCGTCACAAATAGCCGCTCATTCCGAGTCCGGTAGCTACATCACTTGTTATCTCAGACTTGTGCTTATCTATTTGTATGTGTGCTTGTATCTCATATCTCTGCGCTATTCTCGGCGGCTGCGTCTTTTAGTGTATGACTCTCAAAGAGCTCTTTATATCTGGGCGGCACCTTGTCCTAGATAGAGTGGTAATTGATTGGGAGTCTTCAGCCCGCAGGAGTCCCGCTGTGTCCTCGGTGAGCCCGCAGACATTCATTAGTTGGCCTTAAACTAAGAAATGGTCAAATGGTGATGGATGATGGACGGAGAGGTTCTGTATCACGTAGGGTAGGTGAGGGGAGAAATGAGGGAAGCGGGGAGGAGGGAAGCTTAATGAACAGCGGTCTGTTTCAGGCCAATTACTCAATTAGCTGAAGTGACAAAGAGCCCTTCCCCTTCTCACACTGGGGTTTAGCTTCGCCCCACTGTTTGCCTTTATATACAGAGAGGGCTTGATACCATTTGTGAAGACAGATGAAGGTGGTGTAGCACATGCCGTTTGGATTACTTACTTAATCTTCGCTGAGAATGCTCCTTTGATAAAACAGCATATTTTTGCATATATTTTCAGTGTTGAACATGGCTAATACAGGTTAGCTTATGGAAGACTGTGTCTGCGTCAGAGTAAAAAATACAGGTACTTTTGTATAATACAGGTGCTTATTGATAAAAGAGCAGCATTTATTTGAAACTAAATTTTTATAGCATTATGATGTCTTTACTGTCAATTTCAAACAACTTAATGCATACTTTCTGAATAAAAGTATTAATAATTCTTAAGAAATCTTATTCAGTAAATAAACCATGTTGTTGTTGTTGTTGTTGTTTTGTGTGTTATAAATGCTGTTGCAAGATTATTCTACATTTTTTATAAGTATTTCAGTTAGAACGTATTTAACTCTCTAGATTATCCTAAAATAGGCATTGCCACATGACTGCTTATATAAAAACTTTCATATTCATTAAATGTTCAGCCAAAATAACTGTATGTGTAACACTGTGACAAATAGAATGTGGCATTAGAAATGGTCACAAGTGCATTTAGTTTAGTTTAGTTTGATCGGCATTTGCTAATGTCATCATGTTTTTCCTTTTTTCCTGCTGGAAATTGAACTATTAGAAATGTTCTTTATGGATGTAAAGCAAATTATTCCACTTGCTGTTGCCGTGGTGACAGTAGTCTGTTGGATGGCGATGGATAGGATTGAGAGGCTGTGCTGGCAGCACACAGCGGGGTGCATTAAGAGATGTGCACTTATTCACTTATGCTGTGCTCCTTACACCCAGAACTACTGGCATCCTTTTACAAACCCGCTTAAAGACATAAACACACATAAACCATTAAAAGGTGTTTCTAAGGCCAGCAGCCGTGACGACTAATATATATTTTTAATAAAGTACCCTATAAAGTTACATTTAGTAACCCTAGGACAGTATTGTTTTGTTGCGAGCAGGTTCTAAAATATATTTTCTTGTCTGTGGAGATAATTGAAAATTCAAAGGCTCCCACAGAGCCAAGTACAGCTTTTAGGGTATTTGCCAGTCAGTTGCCATCTGAAATTACCTAACCATTTTATCATTTAGTGCGAGAGAAGTGCTGACAGTTGGACTGTGCTGAGCGTGTGTGTTAATCCCTCGAGCGTCTTTAAAACTTGTGCTGGGACTGACATCAAACCCTTAAAACCCCAAAGATTGGATTGGATTGGATAGGATTGAACTGCAGAAAGCGTAGTTCATTGTGGTATAATCCTGTGAGAGATGCATTTTATTTTATTTTATTTTATTTCATTTTATTTTATTTTTACAGCATTTAATCTTTTCTTAATCTTTTGCTAAAAATAAAAATACAGATTTTCATAGTTTGTTAGTTGCATTAACTAGTGTTGACAGATACAGCATTAAAATATTAATAAAGTTTGAAATTAATTAAGATAACTGCAAGAATTGTTTAGTCATGATAACTAAAATAGTGAACTAAACGAGAACTTATTATAATGTTATCTATATAAAATTATATAAGTATTGTATTATATAAGTATTATTTGAATTTATTTTGTGACAAAATATGATTATTTGTTATATAGTATAAATAATTCTTTACATATATTTTACAAATATTTCAGTTAAACAAGGTAAACAGGTAAACAGCATTTTACTTAAATCACATTAAATTGAGTGTTACTTGCAATTTTTTTGGAATAAATTGTGTTTTTGTAATGAATTTACTAGTGTAAATTGTTTCTACATCATTTTTTCAGCATTTATGCAATATAATAATATATGCACTGTCTGATTATAATATAATAACTGCCCAATTGCAAATATTTGATTTAATTTAAAAATAACTGTGATTATTTTGCACTCTAGTCTAAATAATATGCATCCATTATAGTGGATGGTTGTGTAAGCTTTTTATTAGATTTTTTTATTTAATATTATTATATTACTATTACATTATTATATGAATATTATATAAATACTAACATATCATATTTATTATTTAATATTTTAAGCTTCAAAATGCTTGAAATGCTTGTTACTTACTTAATTTCATAGCCATACACCACTCTGCCTCCTGAAACAGTTATTTTGAGAGCTTTGATTGTTCAGGCCTTTGCTGAAAAGGAAATTGAGAGACTGGACCTCTTGGAACTTTAATTGAATATCCCTGAGCTGAAGGTTTAAATCAATTCATCTCCTCAAGGTTAATCTTACATTTTGAGATTAACCCTGACATCCCTGTGGGCTTTTGAGTCAAGTGAATATTAAGGATTCACACAGACTCTTTTTTAACCCCTTCTCATCCTAATGAGATTTTTCATGGTCGGCGGTCTGAAACACCGTTTCAGAGTCGTAGCTCGAATTCTCAAGCAGTTGTGTTGTAACTGAAGTATATAACAAATCACAACATTAGCATCTGAAAACAACGTACTGAAACAGGCATGTTTGTTTGTTTACGCCGAGCAAGTCATGCTGCGGTAAAACAGTCTGCTTTCAATTATTTCCTGCCTGCTTTTATGCATTACTCTCCCAGTGTTTGATGCTCCCTGAATCATCCACTGTTGTTTATGCTTAAAAAAAGCAATTGAATGTAAGTCTATAAATACAGCTCTTCAGCATCTACCAATACGACAGCGTTGAAGCTCTTAATTCATGTTTTACTGCACGATTCCAATGACCTTGGTATGTGATATACTGCGCCATCTCGTGTGGAAGGTTTGCCTCGCCCCGGAGGTTTGGATTTTAATTACGCTACCAGCCCATTAAATAGCAGTGACGTTTATTAGGCGAAGGAGAAAAATAAACAAGCCTTAATTGGCCAACATCAGAGCAGGTTTCTTTCCCCTCTCCCGTCATTTGAAGACAGACAGGGAGCGCTAAACAAACACATTGAGAACGACAGATAGCCCTGACCTTTTACCCTCAAGCTGCCATTGTTATATGTGTTCAATAGTTACGGTGATTAACTCAAAAGGTCATCAAATAGTGTCAACTGCTTAAAGAAACATCACGCCAGATCCTTGCTGTCTGGAGACACAAAGCTTCTGCAAGTGGTTGGGATCAAGAAGATGTTCTGATGAGGCGAGGAAAGAAGTGGCTGTAGGGAAATATGGATGAGAAAGTAATCGACTTTAAAAATGTCGTTAAAATTAAAACTTAAAGATCCTTTAATTAATAAAAAGTATAAAAAACAGCATTTATTTGGAATATAAATCTTTTGTGACACTGAAAACAAAATTCAGTTCTATTTGTTAATATATTTTTCAAGAAGTAGTTTTGCTACACTGTCAACATGCTGTAATTTATATGGGTAATTATGTAATTACTGGTTATAGAATAAATATTTGATATTATATAGAGTAAAATGACTGCATGCTTAATTAGGTGAAAATATTAGCCAGTAATTTTATTAAATTTTAAACCTAACCATATATATATATATATATATATATATATATTTTACATCATCCCTGTTTACTTCGTTTAAAAAAATAAATAAAAATAAAATAATAATAATAATAATCTGACATGATTTTAGATAATGAATTGTGATGAAGGACTGTTGCAGCGTCTGTTTAGTTTTTCAAACAATAATTAGTGGCACTTGCTAAGGAGAGCATCGCTGTTTGTACTAATCATACTTGTAGTTATGAACTTTTTTTTTTTTAAGTTTAGCCCTAAAAATATTTATAATTAATAAAATTAGAAATATATCAAATTATATATATTGTCATCATTTAAAGCACTGTGGACATGATTGATGATTCAAATTATGCTTAGCTTAGCATCCATCAGAATACCCTAGGAACCATAAGGAACCATTAGGAACCATTAGGAACCACTGGAGGGGCAGTTGTGGCCTAATGGTTAGAGAGTTGGACTTGTAACCGGAAGGTTGTGGGTTCGAGTCTCAGATCCGGCGGGGATTGTAGGTGGGGGGAGTGAATAACCAGCGCTCTCTTCCACCTTCAATACTGGTCTAACTTAACGTCAATCAGAATACCGTAGGAACCACCAAAACTAGTCTAGCATCCATCAGAACACCCTAGGAACCATTAGAAGATCGTATCAGCCTAGAACACTATCAACGAACAAAACAGGTCTAACATCTATAAGAACACCCTAGAAACCATCAGAACACTTCAAACCAGCCTAGAAACCACCAAAACTGGTCTAGCATTCTTTAGAGCACCCTAGGAACCACCAAAACTGGTCTAGCATTCTTTAGAACACCCTAGGAACCATTAGAAGACAGTATCAGCCTAGAACCCTAGGAACAACCATAACTGGTCTAGCATCCTTTAGAACACCCCAGGAACCAACAGATCACTTAAAACCAGCATAGCAACCACCAAAACTGGTCTAGCATTCATCAGAACACCCTATCAACCACCAAAACTGGTCTAACATCCATAAGAACACCGTAGGAACCATCTGAACACCATATCAGCCTAAAACTAGCCTGAAAACAACCATAACTGGTCTACCATCCTTTAGAACACCCCAGGAATCAACAGATCACTTAAAACCAGCATAGCAACCACCAAAACTGGTCTAGCATTCATCAGAACACCCTAGGAACCATTAAAAACCATATCAGCCTAGAACCCTATCAACCACTAAAACTGGTCTAACATCCATAAGAGCACTCTAGGGACCATCAGAACACCATATCAGCCTAAAATGCCAAAACTGGTCTAGCAACTATCAAAACACCCTAGGAACCAACTAGAACTGGCCTTTCAGCTGTCCCAAACACCCTAGCAACCACATAGCAATGTGCTAAACCCCACAGAACACAAGTGACCACAAAGCAACATTTAAACAGCCACTCACAGCACTCGAGCCCTGCGACGATGACTTCAGCACAAATATGCACCAGAAAGCGAACTTACATCTAATTATGGAGTTTTGATGAATTGTGGGATTTTATCTGGCCACTACTAACCAATCACAGGCAAGCAGAACATCCAGAGAAGGTGCTCACAAGAAAAAGTGCATAAGGAATAAACTCAAATGAAGGTTTAATCCCAGTGTTATGCAAACTGACAGCCCACAATGGAGAAGTGCCGCCCTATCTCTGCCCTGCAGCCGTCACCCTCGCTCAACAGAGGCGACTCAGCAGCACAGGACAAATCTTATTAGTGTGCACCGGTGATATTATTCACTATCTGCTATAGACAACACAGAATAGACAATAATGCTGCAAAATATGCTTGTTTGTTCTCGTGCCGCCTCCAGAGATACAGCATAAACTTTTATTAAACAGACACAAATTTGCTACTGGATTGTCTTGTGAGTATGCAGGGGTTGCTGCTATGGTAATTACCCTTGGTTCAGTCTGCTATCAAGGTAGAGAGAATGGATCAACTATCTTTTATTAAAACAAAGTTTTTGTTATTATTAAGAAAAAATAATCTACAAAATTGATTTACTGCTTGTTCATTTTTTAAAGAATTTTTTTTCAGTTATTGATTGTTCCAAATCAAAGTAATTTGTCGCAACCAAAAAATAAACAACCAAAAATATTTCAATAAAACTGATTTACTGCTTATTAACAATTTTTGGTTGTTTCACCAAATCAAAGCAATTTGTTGCAACCAAAGAATAAACAAACCAACAAACATATTTTCCTAAACATGTTTATTCCCTATTTTATTTATTCCCCAAGTCAATAAGTCTTGATTTCAGGATTGTAAACTGTCATGTGGTGTGTGGATATTTGTAAAAATGGAACATATATTTAAAACCTTTTTTAAAAAATACCAATTGAGATGTGTGCAATCACATACATTCAGGTTACAAGGAATAAATGCATCACATGGCATTTTTAGAGTCATTAAATTGAAACCTTTCTTCAAAAAATAAAAAATGTTCAAAACCAGAATAAAGCAACATAAATGCAAAGAGCACATTTCTAAGAACCTGTCATGTGTTAAACTAGATTTTTCCTTGCCTTTCTCATGGACACTCTAATACGTTATTGACCTTTAACAATACAAACATCAATGTCATGAAATATTGTTTGCTTTTCCACCACTCTTTTTTTTTCTCTCTCTACCTAATGGGGCATATTCTGATTTTGCTTCGCTCTGCATGTTTATGTGCTGTTTTGATTTTTTCCTCTTCCCTAATGCACTGCTGCATTATCTATATTCCACAGTATAATAAGCCTCCCCTCCCCAGCACTGACACAAAGCCATATTTCACCTGGAGCCATTCCCCTTGGAGGGATAGGAAGGATAGATCATATAGCCGGTGCTGTAGATTTGTGGGAAATGGGAAGACATCGTGGATGCCACATCCTGATACCCCCTCCATGGCTCAGGCCGTTTGATGCATGGAGAGGGTCGACACGCCTGACATACAGTAAATCAAGCACTCTTGTGCGCAATCTACTCCTTAGTCCTTTTTTTCTCCATTGCCGGGTGAGGGAAAGCAGGTGTAGGTCCTCCTCCCATACTTGTTTGGACATAGATGAAGAGTATATCTGAGGAGAGAGATTTTCCAGGTATCGTGTCACTAAATGCATAATGGCTGCCAAAAAGCCCTGTAGGAGCAGATGTTATCGCTACGCCAATCCCTCCTCGTCTCGTTTTCTACCATCAACTACATGTGAAAATAAACTAATACAATTTTTTTTTTTTTTGCTAGTAACAATGTCTGTTATTCTTAAAATAAGATAAATGCACATGAGAAGCAATATTTCATAGGAGTAGATAAGCTATAAAACCTTATGTAATTTTCATTGGTAATTTTGCTTCTCATGTACACTAATTTTGAGGTCAAATGTTTGGGGTCAACATGATTTTTATTATTATTTTAGTTATTTATTTTATTTGATTTTTTTCAAGAATTTAGTATTCAGTTAGTATGCATTAAATTGTTTAAAAATGATAAGACATTTATAATGTTACAAAAGATTTCTATTTCAAATAAATGATGTTCTTTTGAACTTCCTGTTTGTCAAAAAATCACGAAAAAATTTAATAATAAAAAAAGAATTTTTGCAGAACATCCTGGTTAGTCTTTACCTTATATTGAAAATAAATGACAAAAAAGTAATATAAAATTATCATAAAAATGGTTCATATGGCTTGTACACTATGTAGCAAACATTTAAATTGAAGTCATTAAAAAGCTTGACTTTTGCTTCCCTTGAAAAAAAGGTGAAAGAGTTAAATGTCCAATTTATGAAAGATTTGTTTGTTTGAATCGTTTCTTATTAATTAATCCACTTATCCAGTGCACAGAACCAGTCTGAATGATTCATTCTTGAATCAGATTGAGTCGCAACTGATTCAGTGATTTTCAACAAACTTAAATTTACTCAAAACTATCATATGGCTTCAGAAGACTTGAAATACATGGTGTACAGGTTATGTGATTTTATTTAGTTAGTTAGTTAGTTAGTACTTGAATGGAAAAAGTGACCAGCACATTATTAAAAATGTATCCTTTTGTCTTCCACAGAAAAAAAGACAATCACACAGATTCTGAATGACATGAAGATTAATAAATTAAATTAAGTTGCATTTTTCCTACCCCAACAGTTTTTTCTTCTTTTTTTCAAGTGTAAATACATAAGAACATAATTTAATTCAAGATTTGATGTATATTTTACATGATTCTCATACATTTCATGCAGCAGCACCTTGAAATCATGCCCGTTCTATTTGCAGAGGTGCAGTCATTCCAGAAAAAGCTATTCTGCTATTCATGTATGCATCTGACTGGCTATTATGCGCTGAAAATCATGTTTGGCTTATGGCTGTTTCTGGATACCCTGAAGATGAATTAAGACTCGACGCCCAGAGTGTCAGCAGAAGTGTGGGAGAGGAGCGCAGTGATAGCAGCATAATGCAGAGGCAGAGAAACCAGAAGAAAGCCATGAGAACAGGTACAGCGGGATTCATGGCAAAACAACGGAGCATGACAGTTAAAGGCAGTCTCATTAATAATCCAAATGAAACCGAATCAAGAGATACATAAGACGGCAGAGTAAGGGAAATGTACTATGATTGTGGGAAAGGCGGGTGGTGAGTCTAGCAGATGATTAATCGTTATGCCAGGCGCCAAATGAAACTGCTTGCCTGTGGTAGACTGTGAGAAACAGTCCATGGGAATCATCACCCTCATTTGCAGAGGTTGACTGTGGATAAGCCAGCAAGCGTGAGTGTTACGGATAAAAACCTTGGTTTAATTGACTGTCCTTCAGGTCAGACTCGCTCTCTTGGTGGTGATTAGTACATTGATGCCCACTGACAGGTCTTGGCACCCAATCTGGAACCTTTCTGCACGTTTTCACCTAAGAAATGGTGGTTTGGGGCTGGAGAAACTGACTAAAACCTGCTGGTCTCAAACCAGGAGCCAATGGCTCCGATTATATTTAAGGAATCTGTCTACACTTCAAAGGCCTGATGCAGCGCACATTCAGTTGATGGACATTTCAGTTTCTGATTTTGTTTTGCTGCCAAGCTACTCTAGCTGCTTTATGTTTTGACAGAAATATATATATATATATATATATATATATTTGTATGTGCAAATTGATTGCAGTTTTTTAGACCAATTAATTTTTTTATTTTATAAATGCAAATGTCTGACCATTATGTGAATTACAGTAATTATTTTATAAAATATAAAATACATTCATTTAATTTAATTTATATAGAGAGAGAGAGAGAGAGAGAGAGAGAGAGAGAGAGAGAGAATAATTATATGGAATAATTTTTCAGACAGTAACAGTAGTGTCTGTTTACATCCCTTATATATGTTTTATAAATTATTATTTTATTTTATTACAATATTTCATTATTATTATTATTATTATTATTATTATTTACTTCATAATTATGTTCTATTATAAATAAATATTTCAGATAGAATTTTAGTCTACCAGTGTTATTTTTATAAACTATACATATTAGTCTATAAAAATATATATAAATATTTTTTTTATTCCGCACTGACTTTGAAAATGTTCAGTCAGACATTTTAATTTACAAATACATTTAATTTAGACATATAAATATATTCAATATAACTATTAATTTAGACATTGCAATATATTCAATATAATTATTTAAATAGGTTTAAAGATGTATAAATGTAAACAAAAGTGAATAGCAATCAATTCACAAATATGATTTCTTTTTTATGTATATATTTACAATAATTTTTCAGACAGAAATAATGGTGTCTTTGTTTACATCCCACACCTAGTTTTGAGAACTTATTTTACCTATCAAATTGCAAATATTTTATACCTTTAATTTGATTAAAATATTATTAAAATGTCATTTAATTTAATAAAATTATTATATTAATTATATTTAGAATAAGTTCTCAAAACTAGCAGTAAAACAAAAAAGACAAATATTTTGCATTATTACAAAATATTTATTCGGATATTTAGGTTAAACATAGTTATTTAGTAAATAGCCTATTGATGTCTTTATTTGGCATTTAAGCCACTGGAAATGGGGATGTTCATCAGGGTGCAACAGCCTGAAACTTTGTCCAGATCCTGTGATAAGGAGGCTCCACTGAGGTCCTCTATCTTGTAGCCTATTCAGTGAGTCTGCGGTAGACCGGGTCGACCCAAAAACCGTTTGTCCCAGCCCTTGAATTTTAGCCAGCCCCTGAATGCTGCCCAAGATCAGCTAATCTCCACAAAGTTTTGACACCAAGACTAATTTCAAAGCTCCTTCTAGGAACACAGTTAATTTGTTTTTTGGCATAACAGCGTCTTGTTTCTTTGTCTTATCTCAGGGACACTGGCGATAACCGATAACAGCCGCCGCTCTCTAATTACCCTCTGTGTGTCCAGCGGTTTAGGGCGACGTCAGGAACGCTAATTGAAGAGATCGAGCGAGCCAGAGAATATTCCGGGCCTTTCAGGCATCTGGAGGAGCTTCCATCGCCATGATTATCTTCACTTCCTTATTAACGCTGCTTGAAGAGCTGTGATCTAATGACTAATGACTGCAGTGGCGCTGCCGCATTTCCATTCTGGCTTTTACAGAGACAGCTCGCCGGCGGCCTGGTCGCTAACACGTCTGTGGGCGTAATGAAAACTTTGTGCATCGACAGCCAACTATTACGAAGGAGATTCTCCAGCCACGAGGTTTGGAAATGGCTTTTGGGGTAAGAGATCTTCCCCTTGCACAGAATTAATCTGCCTATGTATTTAGCTTGAACACAGATAACCGCTCCAGCAAACCAGTCCTCTTTCTTGTGCCTTTAACCGAGTTCAGTTGAGGATACTGTAAAGAAGAGATGGGAGAAAATGGAGTGCTAATATGAAAGTAGAGTGCTTCTATTTTCTAAACACCCCATTCATTATCAAGTGCCTCGCTTTCTGGCTTACTGCGACATCTAAAGTAATTACAATAATGGAAGGGACTGTATTGAGTGTAGTGTGTTATTTGATCAGGATTCATTTTAGGAAAATGATGTGGGTTTTATCTACAAAGCCAGCGTTAATCAATTAAGCGGCTGAAGTGAAATACTCCTGTTCATATTTCGGCTTTAAAATCCAGGCCATCTGAAACAGAACGCTGATAATTATTAAGACGAAGAACACTAACATGGAACCAGTATGATTTGGTTTTTTCTTCTGGGTGAGGCAGGTTTACTCTCTAGCAGTGTTAGCAGTCTATCACTGTATGATCAAACTTTTTGCCTGAAGGAATTAGAGAAAATGCCAGAAAAAAACCCACATCGACCTGAATTGAAGGACGGACACTAGTCATACCCAGCCATATAGTATGAAATGGTCAGAAAGTTGTATTAATTAATTCTGTTAAAAAAAAGTAAAAATATAAATTTCCATAAATATTCTATAAAAAATAGAATAAGTAAAACAAATGAAATTATTTACTTTATAATACTTATATTCCATTATAAACAAATATTTTGTACATAATCTATATATATATATATATATATATATACTATTTATATAATATATATATATATATATATATATATATATATATATTAGTTACTTAAATAATTGTTCTGTTATAAATAAATAGTTGATATATAATATTAGTCTGGCAGTGTTATTCTCATAAACTATATATATTATTCCATAAAAAATAATTTTATTCTATTGTGATATTATGTCATAATATCTAATTCATAATAATTACGTTCTCTTATTGCATATAATATCTAAGTCTAGCAGTGTTATTCTTGTAAGCCAAATTACTGATGAAAATGTTTATTGATAAAACATTTTATGATGTAGTTTGACATTTTTCATCATGTTGTCAACTAAAAGGACTAAAATTATATGTCATTTCTGTCAGAGTGAAATGGACTAAAGTAATGAATGTGACATGATGAAATATTGACTAAAGGACATTTTTGTTAAGAAAGACATAATGTGACAACATATGGCATGGCAAAAAATGTTTTTTTCTTCTTTTTTCTTTTGTTTCCTCTCTTTTCAACAGGAAAAATAAGAAAAAAACTGACAGAAAGTAAATTATTTTCTAGCGACTTCATGTTCCTGTGCTTAAAAAAATCTGCGTGATTAAAAATGAGTGTTATATTTTCAAAGAGAGTTTATTTATTTCAGTATTTTAAATATAGTCCAGTGTCTACCGGTGTAGACATCTGTAAATCATTCTTCTGCTGTTTTCTTAATTCAAACGGGACGGAGAGGACAGCAGTTGGAGATTCTTTAACAAGCACATTACAGTCTACCGCTTGTGAAGGTGACTTCCATTTCTGACAAAATGATTTTTGAATGTACTGTAGATTGTCATGGCTCCTCACGTCTGAGAGCATGGAGCGACACAAATATGTCAGATTTGTTTTGAAAGAGCGAGAATGAAATACTGACCTGACAATTCAATCTAACAAGCCAGGATATTTCCTAAAATCCTAGTTTATATGTGTTTGTGTCCCTGAAGCGCTATCACACAAGGACACCTGCTACCCACAGAAGAGTCCCTTCCTTTAAGAGCTTCAACAGCGAGTTAATGGCGTGTGTTGTTCATTGGTGTTACAGCCTCAAGAAAAGCATTTGTTTGTTAGACAAGCATCACTATTTCTACTGCTCAAATCACTAATTTGTCCAGCATCATTTGTGCTAAACACATGAATAACACCTCAAAAGTGTAAATTGTGGAGAAGTGGTGTGCTATTGTCTTTCTACGTGACTTGCGGTTTTGCCTGACAGTCAATAAAATGGGCAAAAAGTTCTTACAATAAAGAAATAACATCAGAGACCGGAGCATCATAGTATGTTTGTTTGTTGATGTAACGGGACGAACAAGACGTGCGGATCCATGTGCAAGCTTTATTATAACAGACGGGGTCACCAAACACAGGCAGGGTTGAAACACCAGCAAACAGTTAAAACACAGGCCAGATGAAGAGTAATCCAAGGACAAGCGTGGGTCTACGATCGGCGAACAATATCTGGAGGGCTTGACAAGAGAGGTAATCCGATAATGTGAGTGATAGTCCAGGCAGGAGCAAACAGAATCCAAAACGGCAAGGCAAAGGGTTAATCCGAGAAACACAGGTGAGAATCAGGCAAAAGGCAAACACAAGATTAAACTAGACTAGACTAAGACAGGGAAACACAGAATGGCTCGGTAATGCAGCTAACACTTGGAGAATGAAAAACGCAGAACAATACTCGGCAGTGAGGGAGAGAAAGTCCAAGGCTTATAAAGAGTGTCTGATGGGATTCAGCTGTGTAATCAGTGCAATGTGTGACAGCTGTGAGTGCTTAGTGCAATGAATGATGGGAAATGGAGTCCGTGGGTGATATGTAACTGTCTGTGTGGTGTGAGAGTCAATATGATGGAATAGCGACCTCTGATGGTGAGTGGGCGGAAGATCACGAACCGGATTCGTGACAGTTGAACAGCTTAAGCATTTGATAATAATAAATGAATTATATTATAACATTTTATAAATGTTATAAACAACAATATTATTATTATATATTTGCAGTACTAGTTATTGTTATTATTTTATTAATAATTTTATTGGGTTGTTAATATTTCATATTAAACCATCTATTTTGTATGATTTATTAATATTAACAATAATTCATTGTTGTTGTTGTTTGATGATGATGATGTTGTTAAAAATGTATTGTTTGTTTTATAACAATTTAATTCAAGTATAAATATTATGAACAATTATTATATAATTCTAATATGAATTAATATGTTGTTATTTTAGAAATGTCTATTTAATTGTCATTTATTTGTTTGATTGTTTTTGTTTTATTTTTAATTAATAGTTATTACAGCCGTTGTTATTGTCATAAAACCATTATTGTTAATTTTATAACATTTCAATTATATTTTAATTTTTCATATTATGATTTATTACATTATCATGTATTTGCAATGTTGATTATTATTGTCTTATAACTTGTTTTTCAATATTATTATTATTATTATTATTTAATTAAAAAAAATATATAAGTAAATTTTATATTTTTTAACTAATTAAAAAGTGTTATTACAGATCATTACAATAACACATACCATGTATTATAATATGAAGTTATCTGTCATCTGGTATTGGTTAGGATACAGTAGCGATTCCTGGGAAGCAGCGAGTTAAATGCACTAATTTTGGTCGTCCCGTCCACAGCTGTTGCTTAAAGACCCTAATAAAAACTAGACAACTGACATCATTTTTACACATCAATATTTTCAGAACAAACATTGTATCGGTCGGAACTGATCGACCGTAACTTTGACCAAAGCTGATAAAACGTGAATATCTGTGTTCTCCTAACAATGCATGAAATGTGATTATATGGAGATAAGCTGAATAATGTGCGACTCAGGGGTCAAAACTAATCTAAATTGGAATCGCTTCATCCCTTGGGCTCTATGACAAAACAGCAAGGTGAGATGAGTTCGGCTGACTCACAATAGCCTTTGATTGGATTTTTTGAGTCGGGGTGGGGCAGAGGAGAAATTAACACAAACCTTCTGGATGATCTGCAGATATGCTCATTTTAATAGTTTGCAAACCTCACCTTCTTCACAAATGTTTCTCCATCCTCCTCTCATTTTTTTTTCTTCCTGTCTCATATGGCAAATCACATCAAATGATTAAGGACAAATTTTGACAATATTTGCATCTTAAAAGAGATCTAAGAATGATTGTTAAAAAGAACATTTTATAGTATATAAAATGTTAAAAGAATAGCTCACCCAAAAATGAAAATTTGCTAAAAATGTACACTCAGGCCATTCAAGATGTAGATGAGATTGTTTCTTCATTGGAACAGATTTGGAGAAATTTAGCATTAAATCACTTGTTCACTAATGAATCCTCTGCAGCGAACAGTGTTGGGAAGGTTACTTTGGAAATGTAATTATTACAGATTACAAGTGACCCTATTCAAAATGCAATAAGTAGTGTAATTATTTTAATTACTTTATTAACTGCTTACATTTGATTACTTTTTGATTACTGTTCTAAATATAAATTTCTACTTTTTTATTTTTCTAAACTGTTAATCATTTTGAAACATTTAAAGCAGGCAGGCTTAACTTTACATTAGTACTCAACGCTGATTACTATCAGACTTTTAAAATCCTTCATCACTTGAACTAAGATTATAATAATTTAATTTTAAAGCACGGCCACCATAAAATCAGACTTTAGCACCCCTTTTTACTTTGAGATTTTGAGGTTAAATGCAGATTTAAAATCACTACAAGATATAGTTTTATAGCTACGATACTGTATTTGAAATCAAATCTTTGCATAGATATGAAAAATAAAGCATATACATGAACCCAAATAGGAAATAAAACAGTTATCAAATAAGCATCTGTTCTGTGTCCTATTCTGTCTCATATATTAGAGCAGTCAATGCATTTTGGGAAAGAAATCAATTAAATCTGTATGTGTGTGTGAAAATATTCAGATGTAACAATTGTTAACATTTCCATAAATAACTGTATTTTTTTTTCTCAGTAACTGTAACAGATACATTTAATTTGTAATTAAATTACGTAATTCCGTTACATGTAACTGGTTGCTCCCCAACACTGGCAGTGAATGGGTGCTGTCAGAATGAGAGCTGATAAAAACATCCCAATAATCTGCAAGTAATCCACGTGAGTCCAGTCTTTCAATTAACTTCGTGTGACGCAAAAAAACCCTGCATATTTATAAAAAAACAAGTCTATCTTTAATATGTTTTTAACTCAAAACCATTGCTTCTGGCTAAAATAAGAGTCCTCTCTCCATAATATTGCTTTCTCCACTGGAAAAGTTGTCTTGTCTGAAACAGGAGCACAGATCAAGTACCATTTACTACACAGTCCTAAACAGTTCTAAACAAAGATGTTGGTGGATTTTGATGTGAGAAGACAACAGGGGATGGACTTACTCACAGGAGAAAGTGTTATTATGCATTATGGACTCTTGCTTTAGCTGGAAGCAACAAGTTCAAATGCTGTAATGATGGATGTATTTATTACAAACATGAAACATTTTTCTTTACAAGATGTTAATTGATGGACTGGAGTGGTGTGGATTACTTGTGGATTACTGTGATGTTTTAATCAGCTGTTTGGACTCTCAGTCTGACGGCACCCATTCACTGCAGAGGATTCATTGATGAGCAAGTGATGCATTGCTAAATTTCTCCAAATCTGTTCTGATGAAGAAACAAACTCATCTACATCTTGTATGGCCTGAGGGTGAATAAATGTTCAGTAAATTTTCATTTTCAGGTGAACTACTTTAAGGAGGATGCCTGTCGCCAGCGGGAATCATTACCTGTGGTAGGTGTTGTTGTCATCATTTCATTTGTTGCTTTTGGGAGATGCTGTGTTTAAGCCCCACGGTGCGACACATGTTGTTGTTGGTGGATCCTGCTGGGAGCTGGTGGGGAATGTCAACCTGTAGGATATATGCCCACCAGCTTTGCTGTATGCTATAGGGAAACCGGAGGGTGCTTCTGATCTTTAAATCGGCCAACATGACGGTTGGGCCCTGTGGAGAAGTGATATGTGAGGGACCCTTGCCGCACTGCAGAGCCCTATGGGATGTCGTATTTTCTCCATAGGCATGTCAATGGATGTCAGGAGCGCTTTATAAAAGCGGTTATTTCAGACGCTTTGAGCATCTTAAGCTTCGGTTATCAAATGAAACTCCACGTACATCAGCAAAACAGAGAAAAGTTTTCACTGTTAAAGGTCTGAGGTCTGGAGAAGTTCATGGAGCTTCATTCAGCAGAGATTCTTTCATGAAAAAAGCCATTTTCCACCAGCGTCTCGTGTCTAAACACTGCTTTATCAGAACAAACAGATGATGCCAACCACCGCCATGAGGATGATTTTACTCATCCGCATTGTGTTTATTTATTTGTTTATTGTTTTGTTTACTGCCTAAAGCAGTAGGTATTTGTCTTTGTACTTTCATGAATAATGCAGCTCGCCTCCTGGGATTGATGATCTTTAACTTCTTCGACTTTCATCCATATGCTTATATATTCATTTATCTATGCTACCATTCCATTACCAGGGGGAATGAGGTACCTGAGGACGCCGCCAATGTGTCAGCAGGGAAGTTTTGTGCCATTTTACCTGACAGTTGGGTTTCTGTTACCCGCAGATGGTTTGAAATTTTAGATTTAAATTCAGCCATGCTCTGAAATCAGAATTATTCAGTTCAAGGTAAATACACTCAGTAAGGTCGTTGCAGCTATACAAGTAAACAAGCAACAGCCTGCAATTGAAATCTTGAAATTTTCTGGGGAATGACACTGGATGCACAAAAACAAATAGCCTTGACACCTCAAAAGTCAGCATTTAAAAACATTATTAAATAGTAATTTAGTGTTATTTTATGTAAAATATATATATATATATATATATATAAATATATATTTATATATATTTATAAATTCTAAAACTAAAATAACTCTTTCTCTATAAATGTATAACTTTAAAAATATATATTTAAATATATAAATAATTAAATCACCTCAACAAATTGTACCAATGTACAAAATTCAAAATGTAAGCAGTATTGTTTCATTAGTTTAGTCAGTATTGTTAATATTTAGTTATTCGTTATCATTATATATCATGTATGTTTTAAAAAATCACATGTATTTGTTTGGTGGTTCGGGGGCATAATTAAACACTTTATTTTTAATGTTTTTTTTTTTTTTAATTATTATCATCATTATTAATTGTACTAAATGTGTTAAATTAACAACCATAATTTGTGAGCGATATATATCAGCTGTGACATTTTAGTTGAAATACCTTTTGAAGGGATAGTTCATGTCGTTCCAAACCTGTATGACTTTCTTTCTTTTGTTGAAGATATTTTGAAGAATGTTGGTAGTTAGTAGAGTTTCAGTTATCAACAATTCTGAAAAATGTTGTTTTTGTAGTTGATACCCAAACGGTTTCTTTTCCCATTGACTTCCATTGTATTTTTGTCCATTTATTGGAAGTTAATTGGAACCGAAACAATCCACCAACAATCTTCAAAATATCTTCTTTTGTTTTCCGCAGAAGAAAGAAAGTTTTTCAATTTTGGAATGACCTGAGGGGAGTAAAGGTTCACAGGTTTTTCATTTCTGGGTGGAAGATCAGGTTATTTGGGGCAAACATGCTTTTGCAAACAAACCATTTTTGGGTTCTGCATGAACAAAAACTTCTTACTCTTACTTGAAATATCAAAGTCTGGTAAAGAAATAAAAAGTGTCAATCACTGTTGAAGGGACTGAAACTGTCTCACCTTGGCAATCTGTCTTCTCTGTTCACATCACACGGCCTTGGCAAGCGCTGACTCTGGGTCAGTACAGCATTACAGTCCCTGTATTGTACCAGTACACACAGCCTTTTGAAGTCTGAGTAGCTCATAAAATAGTACAAGAGCAAATACCCCCCGACACAGTCTTTAAACGCAGCAACCGTTAAAGTATTTTATAAGGTCATTCCCAAAGCCTAAATTTTTAAATATGTTTGAAAATCTGTATTGCATTGGGGAGGATTGTCTGCAGTACAATTTCCCAGGAGTATTTGGTTTATGCCAAATTCAAGAACACTGAAGCTGTTGAATCGCACAGCTGCTAGAAATGACTTATTACCCAGCGAGAGTCCATTGAGCACTGTCTTTCACAGCTTATTGTATCCAAACGTGTATTTCATTCTAAACGACTTTTGCCATTGACCTTGCACCTACACATCGTAGGAAAAGATTAACTAATGGTTTCTTGTTAAACGTTCCCAATTTTGCGTCTGTAGGATAATTAATGAAGTAATTAAACAGCGCAGGACGAAACTGCAGATTCATCAGAAAAATAACAACAACAACAAAAAAACATGCTTTTGTGTCCTCTCAAGCTTGTCCTCTGGTTGTTCATGCTGTTTTCACGCAATTGTTTCCTTGCTCACTTCCATTAGGAGGATATTAAAGAAGCTCAACGAAAAATGAGATTTTTGTTATCCTTTACTCAACCTCAAATCGTTTCAAACCCTTGTGACTTTTTATTCTGTGGAACACAACAGGAGATGTTTTTGGGGTGGGAAATCACATGGTTCTATTCCACACACAAAGGTTTAATCAAATATTATTCATACATGCACATATCTAAACTTTGACAATTTGAAAGGTAAAATGAAATCACTTACCTGTTGAGAGCATGTTGACAGTCTATGTAGTTGGATGGATGAGCTCCAGAAAATCAGTAATGAGGTAATGGCAGTTTTCAGATTTCAAAAACAAAAAGACGTGAATAAATTCCACATGTAAAGAAAGATAAAGAAGCAGTAGCTCATTATCATTAAAGAGACAAGCACCGAAATGGCTCACTGTGAACAGAGCTGTTTTTGACAAGGTAAAAAAAGGGTGTTGTTTTACACAATCATCTAGAAATTTTAACCAAAGGTATGTTGCAGGCATTTCATGAAGACCCTAAAGAATACTTTCCGATGTCCCCTTTAAAACCTCTTCTTTTGTGTTCCACAGATGAAAGAAAGTCATACAGGTTTGGATCAACATGAGGGTGAGTAAATGATGACAGAATGTTAATTTGGGGGTGAACTGTCCCTTTAAAGCCTAGTTTGCAGGTCGTGAAAAGTGGTCCACCTGTTACTCACGGTGTCCCCCTTCCACTGCAGGTTTCTCATCGCACCGCAGGAGAAGCTCAGAGTAATGCTACAGACGATTTGCTGACCTCATGTGTAAGTGCTGAAGAATAGGCCTCCGCTGAAGACCTTGCCCACGGTGCTTTCCTGGATTTATGCTCGACGTGGTGGAATGACTCCGTCTCCCGGGTGCCAGCAGGGTTGAAATAGAGGCTGTGATGAAGTAGGGTAAAGGACAAACTCACTTGATTTTAATAAGGTGTTGTCACAGCAGATAAGTTGGCCCTGTATCAGCCGGGCCCAGGGAGCTGGAGTCATTCCAACTACTTTAAATACAGCTGTTCTGCCAGAGCCAGATACACTCGCTGTATCAAGGTTACAAAAGTTCCCGGCATATTCATAATAGTGAGCGCACAAACTCTAGTGTCTCTCGCTCACCTCATCCGAACTCTCTGCCGCTCTCATCCTGCTGATAACAACCAATGAGAATGGTGTCTGAAAAGGCATGTTGCAAGGCAGATAAGTCCGTCATATTGGGACTCTTCCAGTCATCCTGTATTGATCTGCAAAGTGGACTTCACAGGTGTTCGGCCATACTAATAACCCTAATAATAGGGAGCATGAACACTCAGTCTAAAGGGTTGATATATATTGCTTAACAGGAAGTGGACAGAGAAATGTATTGGTTAGTGTGCAACACCTCAGACTGTTTGGTTAAGTTAAATATTGAATTCAGACATTTCTACAGTCTTTAATGCAGTCCACATAAAGGGTAATCCACACAAGGAATGGCTGGAGACACACATACATAACATTTAAGACCCAACAAACACTAACTGAACAGACAGGAACTTAAATACACAGGTAAACGAGGACAATAGATAAGACACACCTGAACCAAATGACATAATCATCGGAAACTAGGTCACACTGAGCACATAGAGAAAGAACACACAGTCCTGGGGTGTGACTATTATATTATATTATATTATATTATGTCACAAATAATTAATTATATGAATGAGCATGCTAATGAATGAAAGCTTCTTAATTTTATCAACCTCCTTAGTATTAGCCAAAAAGACATTAATCAAAGTGACAAATTATTTTTATTGATTTTTTTTATTTACTGTTTGTTTGATTGTTTTGCGATTTTAGCAGTTGAAACAACAACTTCAGTGTTAATGGTATATAGAACTATTGTTACTATGGTAACTTATTTGTTATCTTAGTGCTAAACAACACATAAGCAGAGGGAGATACCAGGAACAGCCTACACTTACTACACCATTCTTAAGATTATACAAGACGAAAATAATGAAGGTATATGTCGTTTGAAAGCATTGTAAGGTATCCAGCACTCGTCCCCATAACTAATTCGGTCTCTTAGCCTAGTGTGTTCTCACCCTCCCACTTAACAAGTGGCACCCTAACCAGCTACAGGAGCGGTCTAGCTTTAATTAAACAGTGTTAATTATGACAGAGAGGAGGGACACACTCATTATCCCGATAACAGCTGCTTGCGCTAACACTAGCCAACCACCCCCGGAAAGCGCATACAAGATATCAGAAAAGTGTGTATACACACACTCAAAGCACATACACACCGTCATAATCAGCTAATGCGCACACACACACACACACACACACACACACACACACACACACACACACACACACACACACACACACACACACACACACCCACCCCCACCCCCACCCCCACCCCTACCCCTTCTCCTTTGTACAGACAGACAGTCTTCCTCCACCTATATGAACTTAACTTCACATTCAGAGCTCAGGTGGTGTGATGTGTTTCACAAGGCCGGTGTTTGTGAGTGTATGTGTGTGTGTGTGTGCCATAAATTCTCCCATTAAACCCACAGCCATTTACTCACTGTAGGGGGGCAAGCTGCTGATTTTCCTTTCAATGAATCACATAACCTGCAGCCATTGATTTATAGTTCATGTAAATGTTTTATATATTTAGGGTTATTAAGAAGAAGCAAGTATTAATATGGATAAGTATTAATAAACACTAGAAAGGCCAAAGGATATAATCAATGCAAAATGCCCCCATACAAGCTGTCTATTGTTATATCTTATTTATATTTTGAATACTTGATTCCAGTAGGTCATTTGTGCCATTCTGTGGTCAAATATTTTTGCATAATGAGCCCTGAATTGGCTGTTGTCCCCGGCAACCAATTTCATCCATAGCTGTGCTCTCTTCTCTTCTCTTCTTAACTCCAATCAATATTTCATGGCAGTGTATTTGTTTATTTTGTAAGTAGCTATTTAATTAGCAGGATAATGTAAAGTCAGCCAGTCATTTAAATAACTGATGATGATGATGATGATGATGATTAGTAATAGTAGTAGTAACATACAAGTATCAGTAGTAGTAGTAGTAGTAGTAGTAGTAATAGTAGTATTACACCATTTATCATAATACAATTTATTATAATATCATTATTTTAAAATAATGTATTATTATTATTATTATTATTATTATTATTAATCTGTCGGTTATAATAATACAATAATTTGATTAATGTATTATTATTTTGAATAATATTTATTATAATATTATTAATTAAATTAAAAGCATTCTTCTTCTTATTATTATTATTATTGTTGTTGTTGTTGTTGACAACATTGTTTAATAAATATATTATTAATTTGATTAACACAATTTATGATATTATTAATTTAAAATAAATGTAGTAGTAGTAGTAGTAGTAATTCAACAGTTTATCACAGTGTAATTTTCAATAAATGAAACAGTATTTTGATTAATTTAATTTATTACAATATTATTAATTAAAATAAATTAATATTGTACTAATTATTAATTGTAATTATTTTGGTTATACAACGGTTACCGCATTACTTATTTTTGTTATCTGAAGTTTTCAACTCTAAAAAGTTTTATGCATTATTAATGTATTCTAAATAATATTAGATATTATAAACCTGAAGAGAAACATTTATACATTTATTTAAAGAGAAACATATACATTTATTTGTACAGCACTTGTTACAATAAATATTGTTACAAATAATACAATTATTTTGGTCTGTCCTTAATTTTATTTATTTTTTTTTCTCTCAAATTTTCTACAGAACCCCAGAACCCCCAGTCTTGGAAGTAACAACACTGGAACCATGAAACTTCTCTCAACCAATCAGAATCAAGCATTCAGACGTATAACAGAAAGTCACCTCGACTGGGAATGACTAATTGACTTAATGACTTATTTTATTGTATTTTTGGTGAGTCTGTGTGGGGGAGTGAGTTCAGATTGATGTATGAAGGAAGATGTATGCCAGTTTTCCATGAAAGGACGTTTCATTTCAGTAAGGAAACCTCTTTATGCGTCCGCCTTGCATTTGACGGGCCCATTGTTTGCGAAACGATCATGACGCTGCTATATCAGCTCATGTTTCACTGAGGCCAGGTGGTGCGATAGCTGAAGCCTGAATCAAAATAGGACCACAAACACCGTCTGACTGAGGCTAATGATGTAGTCACTTCATAAGCCACCTGAATTCTCCACAGAGCACTACTCTGGGAATTGCGTTTCTGTTTTTCGTCTGGCAAAAAGCCACACGATCCGCTCCATGCCAGGTGTTCTTTTATTTATCGCACCAGAAAAAGTGACCTTTATATCCGTACATTAAAGAGAGGAATTTACCTCCCAGAGATCTTCCATCCCATATATTTCTCTTAGGGGTGAAACAGACAAAACAGCCGTCTGATATTTTTCCCTGGATTTCTACTTCTGCTGATGACTCCAGTCCATTTTATGTGGACAAATAAATGCACATATAAAAATCTTTTCCCAAGATTATGATATCTTTATTGGCCTCCAGAACAGCAAAACTCTTTTTAAGAGTGTATTTGAGAAAGTGGAAAGGAAATAAGTCTGGGATCCTGCTGTTAAGAAGCAGCTCAACGATGCTGGAGAACATAATGTTTAGGACGTTGTTAACTGAGTGAAAGTGTAAATTGAGGCGGCTGCGTTTGATCCCCAAGGTGATAAAAGTGCTCCGATCTGTTCTGACTAAAGTGCTTTCAGAAAGTGTTTAGAATGGCATTACGTTTGAGAAACTCCAGCAAAGTGACACCATTTACTATGCTGTAATATTGTAGGTGGAATTAAATTCCCAATGGCAAGTGCTACAATAAAAGTAAAGGACAGAAATAAAGTTCCCAGGAAGATGAATATCCTTCCTGAATGTATTCTACTGGATTCTGAAGTAAATGTGAGCAATGCGAAACCACCGTCATGCGGGGCTGGTTTGGGTGGTTGCCAGGATGTTGCTATGCAGTTGCTAAGGTGTTCTGAGTGCTTGCGATTGCATTGGTTGGTATGTTGGTTTCAAAAAAGAAAGGGGAAGTGGTGTGTGGCCAAGTATGGTGACCCATACTCGGAATTTGTGCTCTGCATTTAACCCATCCAAGTGCATGCACACAGTAGTGAACATACACCCGGAGCAGTGGGCAGCCAATGCTGCGGCGCCCGGGGAGCAGTTAGGGGTTTCGGTGCCTTGCTCAAGGGTCTCACCTCAGTCGTGGTATTGAGGGTGGAGAGAGTGCTGGTTATTCACTCCTCCCACCTACAATCCCTGCTGGACCTGAGACTCGAACCCATGACCTTTGGGTTACAAGTCCAACTCTCTATCCATTAGGCCACGACTGCCCTATAAAGAAAGAATTCTATCTTTACAATTTATCTTTAGAATCTTTACAATTATATAATTATATAATAAAATGTTAGTGAACATGTATTATTTGAAATATTGGGGAATGAATGAATGAATGAATGTCAAAAAAAAACATAATAACTAAAAATATAATTAAATGTGCTATTTAAATAAAACTGCATTATTTAAAACATTAACAAAGAAAGAAAGTAAGAAAGAAAGAAAGAAAGAAAGAAAGAAAATGCCAAATGAAATGAATGAATGAATGAATAAATTAATTTTATTTATTATAAAATATTATAAATAAATAAATGATTCTAATATTAATAATTATTAATATGGAATATTTAAAATATATTTTTTAAACATTTAATATTCAATATTATTAATATTTATTTATACTAGGATTGTTTATTAATATTTATTGATTTTCTTCTCATATTCATTTTTTTTTTCTTTTCTTTTCATTGACATTTTCTGTTTTAATCCTCAACATCATATGAAACACACAAAGGTCAAGCTGACTGTTGATTAACTCTAATTAAAGATATGAGCCATATTTTTATGCCTTGCAGATCGATAATGAAGATTTCACAGCATGCTGCTGCCAATGCACAATGGAGTCTAGTTGCCATGGTGAAATATGGCCATCACAATGAGAATATGATTTCTACATTGTAGAGCATTACATTAGATTAGATGAATGCACTCCCATTATAATGTGCATAATGCGTCACACTGTCTGCTGGCCGGCCATCCATCCATCAATCCCTTCATAGAAACCAAGAAGGGTTTGATGTGTTCCTGACTGATTGATCTACTCTCATTTTGTTTTGTCTCTATGTAATATCCTTGTTTGAAAATAAGAAGAACTGGACATAAGCATTTATGACATTTAATATGTCTGAAGCTGGAAAACGTCTCAGGTTACGTATGTAACCATGGTTCCCTGAAGGGAACGAGAGCTGCGTCCAGAAACGCTTTGGGAACGCCTTCAGCGTGACCA
>JAFVLL020041747.1:0-22716 GCA_021397915.2 Tor tambroides | reverse complement strand
AAGGGAATGAAATGATGGCGAATATTGTACATGACATATGCCCGACTCGTATCTTGCCTATTTTCTTCTAAATAAACCCTGGGCCTATTCTAGATATATAAATCAGCTTCATTTCGTTCACTTTGTTTATACACGAGAAGATAAAGTGCGTTAAATGGAAATGTTTTCAGATTGATGAGCAGAAATTAAGTAGCCTACCAACGAATAATAAATACGTTTAAATCTTTACCTCTCGTTAAACATTAGGGAGAAAGAATTACTGATAAAAAAAATAATCATTACCATACAACACTGTTTAATGCAGGACTTTTATTTGTTAATTTTGAGTTACAGTTCAGAATGTTTTATATCCCGTTGAATGCGTACACTGAGAGGAGGATGATGATGCGATATATATGGAGGTATCTGATGGCTTACATGTTCTCCAACAGACGGACTGAGAGCTGGTTATATCAGGCTGCTGCGTTCTCTAACGTAGGTTTGTTACGGTCGAGCTTTCCGTGGATCACTCCACTGTGCTCCCAAATCTGTTTGCAACCTCCTCCTGTAACGGACCGAACTGAGATTCCTTAACCTCTTTTATTTAGCTGAGCGACGTGGGAGTCATCATTTAGGTTTGTTGTTCGCGCCGCTTTAATTTCTTTCACAAAAAGGAAATAAATAACCTTTAGAAAACAGTTTTATGTGGTTGTATATGTTCATAGATTTTTTTTTTTAATTATTTGTAGTATGCTATAATTATAATTTAGGTTTATTATGTAGGCTTTTATATGTGCCTGTCTGTTTTTGTTGTAAAGGATTCTTTGAACATATGTTTTGGAAAGACTGTTTAAAATATTGCAATCAAAAATATAAGGGATTGCATGTTCGTTTTTCGTACATGTTCCTCTATTCATATGAAATTGTTTCTCCAGGGGGGGAAAAACCCCTCAACAAACTCTTTAAATGTTCAGTCTGTTTAATAATTCATACTGATTTAGCCTACATGACTGTACTGGAGACTGTCTTTTAAAAATATTTTATTTAAAAGTTTATTTTGTCTAAATGTTCTTGTATTTTGCTGTTTCCTGTGGCGACCTAATAGCTGACCTGTTACACATAATAGTAAATATCTGGTTAAAAGTTTCTGCAAATTTGGTGATTAAACACTACAACGATAAAAATAAATCTACGATGTTGTGTATCTATGCATGCTAGTGTCAGTTTGAATTATAAATATTGTGCGTGGCTTGTTAGCTTGTCATTTTTAAAATGTCTGTATTCTGTACTGAACTGAAATAATTAGTTAAGTCGTGGCTAATTGGTAAATTCTTGTATAACACGGACTCCCTGACATGATTACACACGCTCAGTAATAACACTAGGCGGCGACAAAGCTATCTCAGAATTCCTGTCAATAATCGCTTGAAGATTCCTGGTTAATGCAGGGCAAAACCTCTCTATGTACACACACCGACATCAAGTTTTACCAATAGCCAAATTCAACTAAATGCCTAAAATAGGGCTCTTGAATATCTGAGGTGGTTACATAAAACAATTAAGATACACTGTAGTTATGGTTGTACTGTTAACTGACTTTAATGAATTTAGGCAATATCTAACAATTTTGCAGTCTCATCTAATACATTAGGCTATATTAACTTCCCGCCAAAAGTTTATTTTAAAATGTTTTAGAAGATTTTTCTACATAGGCTATAATTATTTGGCCCTAAGATATTTGCTGCCATACCCTACAGATATGCTTGCCCTTTTATACATATATTCAAATTTACTATCTAATTGAGTTAGAGGAGTGAAATGTGTTTTGCCCCAAGATATGTGAAAACGATCTATTGGCAATGTATGTCTTTCCGTTGAAGAAAATCAAAGCGATGGTTGAACACGCCAGTCACTCTCATGAGACTCCAGCAGCATGTTCATTAACAGTTCACTAATTGCAGCAACTCATTGAGCCTCAATCAATCGCTTTATTAGGTTTAAGGGCGCCGCTGGAACAAATTGAATACAACCAGTCAGGGTATCATCTGATCAGCCGGGGCTGATGGTCGATGATCGGACGGTGAAATTGTAGTTTGCACTGTATTGATTCCCCTCGCGGCTTTCTGTTGAAACTGTCACCTCGCGAATGCAGAAGGCCTCGCGCTGTTTGCAGACACACAGGTTGCCCCACTTTGTCATATACTTCGTGCCCAATTTCTGTAAGCATTTATCAAACGTAAATACAAATTATTAATCTAATATCTAATAAATCCCAGAATGATCTGAAAAAGACACATTATTGAAACAAACACAAGTTGAAAATATATAGCCTATTTTTTATAAATGCAGTAGCTATGTCAGTGATGCTTTAAAAACATAATGCTCTTTTTCTAATTTTCTTTACTGTTCATTTTACTGTTCAGCTACAATATGATTATGATGTAGACTATTTTATATTAAGGTTTATTCATAACCCAGGGAAAGTTTATGCAATTAGTAACAAATTATGGGGCAATAAATAAGCAGCACGTGAACCCCAAATTAACTGATCTTAACTGATTAACTGATCTGTTGAACGCAAACTGTATTAATTATAATATACTTTTGCCAGTTGTAGGCCTATAGGTGTTCATTTAAATGAAAGACTTAGATTTAAGATATAAAAATTTTAAATACCACAGAAGGCCCCTCATCCATGCATATTTCAAAAAAGCCTGGAATTAATAATAATCTGAATCACGATGTTAAAGACAACCGAGTTGTCAGGAAGTGTAGCCTATACTGTAGATCTATGGAAATTGCTGAAATCACAACAGTGCGGGTAATAATCAAAATGTGTGTTAAAAGATATCTGAGGAATGCAATCAAAAAGAGACATTATTATAAAATATACTTACAAAGAACATAATTTATTTACATTACATTGTATTTACATGCATGCCACATGCAACATCCATACCATGGATGGCATGCACATAATTATATTTACAAATCTTTATGTGCAAAAATCTGTATTTCATTTGCAAGTGTCATAAAAGCAGGCTGTAAAGTATACACTGTATTCAACTGGCTGTGCGCTTGAGCATTGGATAGAACACGGTCTCCCACAAAAATGCATCTTTAATCAGAGAATCATGGGTCTGACAGAAGACAAATTAGCTGTCTCTCTCTAAACATGTCTAACATCTCTATTTGAGCGGACAGGAAAAGGCTAACACAAAATTGTTATAAAAGTCAAAATTCAACAGGAAATATTATTTTAGAAGCTCTCGTATGGAAGGTTGGTGCTCTCTGTGTGCTGTGACATTTACAGCAGTGGCTTTCAGGATCCCAATATTACAGTTTTTACTAGATCTTAACAGTATTCCCCCCTCTTCCTCTCAACATTTACACTGTAATAAAACATGTGACATTCAAGTTTAATTTGAAGTGCAGCTAGTATTAATCCAAAGGCAAACAAGGAGGGGAAATAATAAGCCTAGAAGAAGGACACAGCAGGGCCCGTGGCCTAGATGAACATCAATTACAGTTTTAATTCAACACCCAAATCAAATGTTAAAATGCGAGCGAAAGCAGCAGAGGGGGATAACGCGTAGAGTGTCATCAGCGAAGTCTCTGTCTCGTTTTGTTTACGTAAAACAGCAATCCATCCAAGAACTACAATGTAAATTTTGGTAAGCGACGATGACACACGCATCACATGCGTGCCCATCCCCACATCGCATCTCTTTGTTAGTTTTTCTGCTCTACTCTATAGTGTTTGCTCAAGGAAAGCACATTGATTTGTGCGCTCCGGCCACAGACCGGCCCTGACAACGTTGTTCTAGCAGTCAGAAGGGTCTTTACAATCACCTAATTACCAGAGCTGTCAATCAGCTCGGGCCGCGGCTGGCTCTGACCGTGTCCGCGAGCTGCATTCCTGCGCGCGGCTGAGCGCGTGATTGATCCGTGCTGATGGCATCGAGCCGCCTCATGACGTGTGATTCTGTGGCGCGTGCACGCTTCACAAAGGTAATCGGGGGATCAGGAGGGGTCAATGCCATTTCCTATTACCTGAAGTCTAAAAGCGCAAAAAATCATGAGGAAATAAGACAGAAGAGGGGGAGAATGAGGGGTGGAGGGTGTGAACGCTGCGCATTGCTCAAGGGGCGAGCGAGCAATTGAGCAAGACGCGAAAATGATTTCCTTTCAAAGCAACAAAAGCCAGATTGAGATTGTCCAGCACTGCTTTAGTCAGATTTAAAACCGTTCGCACGTTATTACAGTGATAGGCATCAGCACTGACAGAATGTTTGGAGGCTAAATCAGGGATAGGCCTATCTGTGTGTTTGCTGGAGGTCTTCACTGCTGTCATTCAAAATTAGTTCGGCACCTATGGCAGACTCAGCTTTCAAAACCAGGTTTTACAAAACAATGCATAATAGGGTCTTTTTTATTTCAGAAGTTATTTTTAATACGTTTATATGAAAATAAAACATTAACTTATTTGTATGTGTTTCTGCTGTACTGTGCATTTATTTAACAAGGCCACCTTACAAAAAAAATCTGAAGTGAATAAGTCGTGCGTTTATGTAATAATACGCAGTGTATAAAAAATTTTTTGTTCGCTGCTCATTTTTATAACACAATTAAATGAAGCAAAACGAAATCCTATGCGGATTGTAAATAGTTGAATATAAAAATGTATGTGCAGAGACGAGTTATATAATAATAATAATAATAATAATAATAATGCCATTAATAACGTGCACGCAATAGCAACCTTTAGATTTTAATTTATACATTGTTTAAAATGTGATTTGTTTCTCATAAAAAATACACATGTAACCCAAATTAACCGCACAAATCCTTATTCTTTTTGTTTTGAGTTATGTATTGTAACTATAGCAGCTAAGCGACAGTTGGCAGGGAGGAAGACGATGAGGACCGCCTGTCAAGAACATTTACATTCATTATAACCCATCGCACTCTACGAGGGCCGTTCACTTTTACGTGCCCACTGTGTGCGAGAGAAGAAACACGGCAACAACACAAGACAACGCAATGTAAATTGAGAATCAAGCGGGTAAACAGTGTGCATATGGCTGCTGCACCTGAAGGGAGCAGAACGAACGTCACTAATGAACCCCGGGAAAACACTGGCGCGAGTAATGAGAGATAACACTGCATTTTGCAACACCGAAAATAAAGGTGAAATCATCAATGAGCGGGAGCATGGGTGAAAAAAGAGGGGGGAAAGCAAGGCAATGATTAAATGATCAAAAGCTGGCGGAGTGAGTCTCCATGTCACTGCCAAGCACACTCATCTACCTACAAGTGAAAGTTAGGTTTCAAGCACAGTGTAATTATAGCTGGGAATGTCAGTTTGACATTAATGCAGCCAGCAGAAATTCCCTAATTGGCCTCAGAGGAGAAAGTGAACCAGAAAATATATTAACATTTTAAAAAACCATATTTTGCCTAATCCTTTCACTTTCCAACAATATTTGAAGACCAAAATGCCCCAGGCATGAGAATTTAAATGAGCAATTTTGTTTTTGAAGGAAACGGCCAATGAGACAGAAAATAGACTAAAGGGAAATCATTAGTGTATGAGAGCTCCTGACAGGCCTGCCTGGCTGACTGGCTGGCCTGTCACAGGGAGTCTGTGTTCTTGAGCTCCATGCTATGAGCTAAGCAGATAACATGAAAAGACCTATAAACGTGCAGCCAGAAGTCAAAGCCTATTATCTGGAAATTCAAATGCAGTGGTGAGGAGGAGGAAGAGCTGCTGGAAGGGGGGAGAGGAGGGCTGCAGACCTCGTTCTCACCAACGTAAAAAAAAAAAAAAAAAAAAAGAACCAGAAGTTGTAACTGGCTCTGGTACCTAATATCAACTTACAGTGGCTCTGGGAAATATGTCCAAACATCGTTCATATACAGCTGAAAAACTGGAAAGGTGGAGATAGCTGCAAAATGTTTAAAGTTGGAAGTGCTGGTTCTGTCACAGGAGAGTGGGCAGATGTGATATGACCATATCAGGGAAACACAGCAAAGTGCAGTCAGGAGATGTTAGGCCAGTCTCCTGGTGATGGAGCAGCTGAGGCTGACATGGCCCCAGGCTTGCCACTGCAGGGCACTCACTCGCCCGCACTGCACTGCCTTTTTGAAACAAAACACAGAGCTGCGACCAGAGGAAGCCGTCATGGCACTGACCACAAGGGTCAGACGTTTTACCTCCAGCAAGAAAAAGGAAGCGATGAGAAGATGGGTGGATTGAGTGAACGTATAGATGAAGGGAAGTGAGAAAAACAACAGATCTCAGATTGTGTGGTGCTTTTGTGTGACAAAACATTGCGAGCAACGGTCATGTATTTCACAAGTACCTTGAAAATGCATTTTTGTGTCGCATAATGTGATATTTTCTTCTTTGACTTGTGTTTTTCTCTCTCAAACTTTAGTTGCTTTCCAGGGTTGGGCAGGGTATTTGATCTTTTACTGCACTAAAATACGATGAGCAAAGCATTTAATCAGTAGCTTTGATAAACATTTGGCATAAAGCAGTTGGGCTCTTGTCTCTGACACCTACAGCCCAGGGCGAAAGATTGCGACAAAGAAGGATTTTCACTGGCAATTTCAGGAATTCTACCCGCCCTGTCAGCCAAGCTGTCACTCACTCTGACATAAGGATGGTGGATATCAAAGGAAGACAGGACTTTTTATCTCAAAGAAGCACAGGTACGATAGAAGTTCAGACAAATTTTCACCAAAAAGTGCATCTAAGCAGCAGCCAACAAGTTATTCAAATTAACCCTCATTTCGCTCACACCTCAAGTGTTGTATTTGTAATGCAGTAACTATTTATGCAAGGAGAATTTGACTACTTTCTTGACCAATAATTATATAAATAATAATGTGAAATAACCCTTAGTTTCACATGATAACATCTAAATGAATTGTTTTTAGGTTTCAAAACATTATTTAATCACCAAACCAAATTAAATACATAAGGTTACCCCAACAAAATTCAACTAAGGGTTGGCTAATGTAGAAATACAACTATTTACTGTGTATCAATCAGCTTTAGGGAACTTCAATGAACTATGGATTTATAGACAGGTATATGATGGTGCAAATGATTTATTGTCATGAAGAGCACTAAACAAATGATTTATGCACTAAGGTTCACCTCTAATAAAATAATTCAAAATGAGCAATGTCAAGCCATTTGCTATTTGCTAATTTCATATACAGCATATATTATATGCACATTTCATTTCTTGTGCATAGATTTTCTAAAAAAATTGTTTATTGTACATCTTATCATATTGAAACACAGACTGTTTATTAAATTAAATAGGCAAAAGAGAACCACCACAAGTTATAATACACACACCCAATCTTTTAAGTCTTTGGAGTTTCAGTGAATGAACAGTGAAGGCATTGTCATACCAGCAGGACTCCATGAGTCTAACTGCAAGGCCATGCTCACCATGCTCAAGGAGAGAAAGAGGAGGAAAGAGGGAGAGAAGGAGAGATAAAAAGGGGCAGGCCTCTCCTACGGTTTCTCCTCGTTACTCGCCCTCCAGATGGGAACATGGAGTGCTGGCTGTTCTCCTTCTCATCAATACAGCGTAGCTTTTTGTCAGTAATTTGCAATAAGTGTCCACACCACATCTTTAGGGAGCTGGAAATCATTACTGCATAAGGTCCTGCTCAGCTCCTAATTGGAAGCGTTGGGCCTTATCAACTGAGGATTTTCCCAGACCTCTGACAGATACCAATACGAAAATCATTGTTCAGTTGTCAATTTAAGAGACCGTTAAAGGAGCTTATTTTAATTCTAATTGGAACTTCCTCCCCACTTCGTAGCAACTGTGAGAATATGAAAAAATGAGTCCTTGGCAGTGTGTGCATGTTGCTTTGAGTATATGCGGTGTCTATGTCGAGTCAAGAGAGTAAAAGACCTTGGGTATTAGCTCTAAAGTGTTACGCTACGCAGGTCAAATTGACAGGTTAGAGTTGTGACTATCTTGCAAATGAAAACGGCGAGCAAACACATTAGTTTACAAAAATCCTCACGGGTGGTTTCCAGGGACTTAATCATGGGGTACGGATGTGCCTGAGTCTGGTTTGCAAAGCTCCCAATTAAGCAATACTGCATCCGTTTTGTTTGGAGTGCACATGGGCTACTATTGATCTGGCTAAACTGACCACCTGATAGTGTATCTGCTGCATATTTATGCTCTTGCTCTCCTGGTGTCCTGGAGCTGGGCTTTGCTGCTGTCACTGTTTTTAATCCAGCACCAGGGGCTGTGCGGGACCCTCTTGTTCAGGAAATAACTGCGAAAGCCACCAGATGTGGCAGTGACTAACATGCGTAAACGGCTCGACAGTCACCGATGCGATGACAGAGAATTTGTGTCTGAATCTTGGTTAACAGTGTGACGTGGTAGCTCAGAGGACAAAATTTAACGACATGACAATGGCGGTTGATCGTCTATAGTGAAGACTAATTGCACCCTTGAAGTACATCCATGCATGCACACACACACACACACACACACACACTTTAACATCACATGACATTTATGCTCATTCATCACCTGCATTGAATAAGCATTGAGGTATAGCAACCAGGATGCAGAATTGTAAATCGAATTTAAATGTAAAGAAATATAAATTCGAAGTCTAAATTCTAATAATTCATACAACTGTAGATAGATAGATAGATAGATAGATAGATAGATAGATAGATAGATAGATAGATAGATAGATAGATTCAGATAAATCAGATAGATAGATAGATAACCCATATTTAATAAATTACTTTTAGTGAACTAAGGATGACAGAATGCTTACTTTCCCCACAATGCATTGCTTTTTTTCCAAATTACAATTCAGTAAATTCCTCTTCTTGTTTGATTCAAAATCCAATTCAAGATCATGTAGGGTATGGCTAATTTAATTCAGATTCACACTCATAATTTGAAAGGAAGCCAATTATTGCAAGGCAAATTTTGCACAATCCTGTAAATCATATAGTGAAAATTGATCATTTGGATAAAAAAATATTATAATACACAGGCCATCCATCCAGGGTGCTTCCTTGCTTACAGACCAGGACGCTGTAAAATGAATGGATAGATAATATAATATATATGCCAAAAACCATGAAAAATGGCCGGAGCGGGGAATGAAAAAAAAGCAAATATCTTATTAAAAGGGAAGGCAAAGGAAAGGAAGTGAATTTGCACTTTTTCGCCTCAGCAATGTTTTTCTAATGTCCACTCTCTCTGGGAGCCGGTGTTGTGTTTGCCGGCTGTTTTACTAGCTGTCAGAAGGCATTTGAAATGAGGAGGCATCTAAGCATGCGTACAAGGGGATTCATTTGACCTCATTATACCGCAATAAAGCAAGAAGCCGGTTTACTAAATATCACTGCACCACTCACACTTCACATCATATCATGCAGAGGAGCACGCTAAAAAGATGATTTCAGAAACGTCTGGTGAGTGGAGGGAGGCGGAGGGAATCGGGAGGGGGGTTAACCTTCACTAGCCAGAAGGGATTCTGACAAGCGCGGGGGGAAAAAACAGCTACGTAAAGCCCTGTTTAAGAGCAGAGCCAGCGAAGAAAAAAAGATTTATGCTTTTAATTAATGGCAATTAAACCATGCCTATTGGGCTGGCCTATGGCAATTGTTCTCAGTAAAAAGGAGGCTGTGCTGGTGACAAGCATTTGAATCCACTAAGTTCTACCAGGGGAGCTGACACTGCAGGCATCAAACCCAAACTAAATCAATAAAAGAATTAAACTTTTATAAATTGCATTTTGACAAGTATCAGATAGCGCTTTGCTTTGATATTACAAATTCCTTGGAGGTGATGCAAACAAGAGGAGCGGCAGTTAGTGATCCAAACAATCAAAGGCTCTCGTTAACATGCGCTGTCAGATTCCTCAGTGCTATTAATTACTACAAATTAATGTGACTCTGCCCGCCTCTACTGATTGGAATGATAATCAGACTCCAGCAGGCAGAGAGAAACATATGCAGCCTTGACCAAAATAAGACATGCTAACATATGCTCACATATACTCATGTTTACAGGGCCAATCATTTAACTAGCGCAGATTTGAAAAGCACATGCCTAAACAAATCACATAATTTGTGACATGTTATTTTGTATGGCAAAATAATGCAATAATTTGATCCTCCAGTAACCTAGCAATGACTTTCCAATTCTGCTAACAACCAGACACAGAAACACAAAGACATTTAAGATATTTTGGATACCGTGCCACAGCATGTTAGCAAAGATTATTTTTTTTTATGCTGTGGGATTCGTGTTGGAGGGGGAGGGCGAGTCTGTGGAAGCATCATCGCAGCTCAACTTTTCTGTCAGTCGTGTCAGCGCGAGAATGTGGGCATCACCATGCTTCGGATGCAGCGGGCAGCGACATCGTTCAGCTGGGAGCCAACAGGCTTTCTAAATGAGTCTAAGCTCTGTGATTATGCCTCCTCGCTAAATTGTTTGCCATGAGACTAATCAAGCTTGCCAGTAGTGCTCACGCACCCAATTTCTCATCCTTAACAGCTATATCTTCTGTGGCATCCGACACTATACTTTGAGAAGGGGCGCTATTCAAATCTGTGCTAAATCCCAGCCTGCCCTCATTTATTCAGGGCTCATGTAATATTCAATCCCAGCAGAATGCTCAGCAAGTTGTGGCAGCGCTCTCAAGTTTACAGATTTATTGTGAGTTTTGGTGTCTTATCTACATGAAAAACATGGCTCTTAATGGAATAATTAATATGACAAAGGTTTGCAACAATTTTTGGTTTTTGGGTGAGTTTGCATATATTGTCCATAAATTGGAAATGTTGTTAGATGGAACATGAGGTTAGTTTTACCAATTAGCATTAACCAATTATTTAGCTACAGGGGTGAAAAGCCACACATGACCACCACACTATTGGAGTGATAGTAGAAGCTGTAAGTTTGTATAAAAATAGTGTTTATTAAAAAAAAAAATCACATCTGATTATCATAGAATTTATGATCATGTCCTATACAAACTGTGAAAAAACACAAAACAAACAAAAATCACAATAGTTTTTATTATTAGTAATAAATTGCAGTATAAAGTTACCAAATAGGATCAATAGTTTTGTGCTTTGTTTTGTTTTGTTTTTGTTTGTTTGTTTTGTATCATGAAATAAATTGTATTTTTCAAACAACTTTAAACTTACAGCATTTAGTTTATATTTAATTTTCACAAATGTATATTATACACACAGTTACATATGTTGCAATTGTTGCATAACAAATGTTACAATACTCCCTTAGTTTTCCCTTTTATATTCTTGTCAAAGATAAATAATCCTCTAAATTAAACACAAGGATTGCAAAATGATATAATACTACTGCTTGCACTTTTTTTTACTCCACCCACACTTAATGAGAGTGTACTCTAGCACTGATAGGCAATGATAGAAAATTGTATGAACATGCCAAACACCTCTGCATATGGAGGATACTTGTTTGCATGTGTACAAAGATGAATATAATGACAAGTCACATTGATTATGGTGTGCTTGAATGCATATAGGATTACTCTTTATTGGCAGGTGTGTTTACTCTTGCAGCTGTGTTTCCTTGCTGATCATTTCTAAAACTACACATGATCTTATTCCCTTGATAAAGTCCCCTCCTCCACCTGGCTTTAGCCACCTTTGACACCTGCGAATGGGGCAAGCCCTCGGGGACATGAGGTCTGACCTCCGCCTGTATGGCCTTAGCGCAGTGAATTAAGGGGGAGAGAGAGTGAGAGAGCAAGTACGTTTTCTGGTTAAGTGATGTCTTAAGGCCAGCACTATACATGCTGTGGATGGGTACTGTATTATGGCACTGATTAAGCTTCTGTACAGAGGTGTAATTGGCTGAGGGGATTCAGCTCAGCCCTTGCTGTGTGGCCTTCTTCAGATACTCAGATCAAAAGTCATTTGCTGTCTGACCCTGACTAGAGACTCATACTGACTCTCTCTCTCTCTCTCTCGCTTCTCAAATGATTTCCTGTGAAATTCTCCCCCCTTGATGTCGACTTTAAAGCCGGCTCCGGTAAATTTAAAGGAATGTACGTGCCTTTTTGTGCATAATCTTTTTTTTAATCTCACTCTGAAATACTGTATCTTTAATTTGACCATAAAAGTTGTAATATTCACCTGAAGCGAACATGTCTGAAAGGATCGGGGCTTTGGAGAATAAAAGATGTTCCCGCCCTCATTAGGGTCTAATATGATAAAAGGAACTTGGAAAATGAGTGTGCGAGATAATAAGCATAATGTAGAATAATAGATTGTGCCCTAACTCTGTATGTGTACAGCAAGTCGTTTATTGTTGAGTACGGCTGCATTTAATTAAATTTTTTATTTTTTTTAATCCAGATTTCATTTACACAGCAAAAAGATACATTTAGCAACATCATTTTAGTACATTACATGCAATTTCCCTCAGCTTAAATCTGCTTAACATTTATATGCATTTAGACTTCATTATGATAATTTGATATTTTAACTCAATGGCCGGAGGCTGGATTATGTGTGCTGTCTCTTTTATAATGTTAATGTCTGCCTTTGAAAATGAGGCATGTAGCCATTGATTTTTAGAGCTTGTCTTTGTAACGCCTCCCAAAGCCATTGGTTTAATCTTGTTTTGGTCTCATTCTCTGCTCCCAGCATTACACACGCAGGGTGGGTAAAACATGAGATGTGTTACTGATAAGATAAGATGAATGTTTTGTTGATGTCTTGCCATTTTTGCAGTCCTAAATGCCACTTTTCACAGATCCACTCATGATCATATGGGGAGAGAAAACGAAGGGGAGAGAAAGAAGAAAAAACGCTAACGAGGAATCAGAGAGACAGATTAGTGCCTCTCTGGTACTTCAGTGTATCAAGACAGGGATTACCGTGCCAACAGCTGCGCCCGCCGGTCCCCTGACTGAGAAGAATTACAAGTATTATCACCTAGATCATTAAAGCAAGGTTCAGCGATTGCCGAATGGCTTCAATCAATTCATCCACAGATAACACGCTAGCAGCCAGACCCCCTGCATGAGAACTTGACTTAATTGGCCAATAAGTGGTAAGGAAGGGCGCATGCTATTTGATCAAATTACTAGGGACCTGGCGAAAGGGATTACTGTTCTTCAGGGGGAAGAAAGAAGAGAAGAAGAGAGAAGCCAAGAGGGAGGAGGAGGGGTCGCGGTGGGTCAGGGCTACCGGAAGGAGGGCCTGTCTTCGGCTAAAAGCGAGGCAGTTGAAAAATGTTGGCCCACTTGGCGGTGGAGCGAGGAAGCAAGAGGAGGAGAAGAGAGGGGGATCCAGGTCATTCTTTTGCTTGGGGAGATGGACTCATTCATCATCACCCCCTTGGCCTGGTTTCTGCCTGGAGATGGCTGTAAACTAACAACTTCCACATGCTCCTGGCTTTCCTTCATTATGCTTCCTGCTTTATGGCAGATTGAGCAACAGACATTCCATATACAGTCATTATCTACATGTACACAGGATATCATTTATGCAAGATATTAAAATTCCTTGCATTGAATGCACTACAAATGAGAATCTAGAGATAGAGAGCTATAAATAATGTATATGCTTTTTTCTCATTTCTAAATGACAGGTTACAATCGGAAATCTTACTCTTTGTGAAATTACATGTTTAAAATGACATCAAATAAGTTAAACAGCTCTTCTTAAATCATCTTTTGAAAAAAAAAACGGTTAAAATAACGAAAATAACTGAAATATGAAATATCATAATACTGTATTGATTTTTAATTCAGTTGTTAATTCAGTATTCTCTAACTGACACATTGTAATAATAACTGACTGTGTTATATGCAGACATCTTAGGACACGTGTTTCCATTTTTTTTTTATCTTGTGTCTACATGTGCTTTTGCTTTAAATTTCCTGGCCAACTCTCATGATAATTTCCAGAGCTGTGGCGCGGGAACGTGTTAGTCATGGATGCTAAAGTGCTAAAAACATTAATTCTGTCTTTGAAACCCACCTGCACAGAGAGGAGAGCTGAGCAGTGCATCTGTAATGCTAGCGAAATGAGCAGCCCTCTAGGGGGCTGGGCGTTAGAACCAAATACCGGCCAGAATTAGAATCTCTGCCTCTGTGGCTATTCATAATGTCATTAACATAAAGGCAATTAAATGAGTTTTTAACCCTCAACCTCTTTTTGTTATTAATGAACATTGGACGTAAGGGAAGCGCGAGCGAGACCGCGGCGGTAATTATCTCCTCATCAGAGAGCTGAAACAGGCTTAAATAGGAAAGCAAAACAGATGATTATTGGAAGTGTTTGTAGCAGGGTGGGCCCGTGGGGGGGGCTTCTTTAATTTAATCACATGACATGGAACCAGGAGGATTAATTAGATGGGCTCTTCCCCTCACTGGGCACAGTGGTGCCAGCCTGGAATACTGGCATCCTAGGATGCGAATAGAGATCTCTTCTCAGTCAGATTGTCACTGTGATTATTATGAACGACGCAGACCTGTCTGCGCGCCGTGGACATCCTCACGGAAACGCTCGCTCCATCTGTGAGGAATTTTACGGAGCACGAGGGAGCATGTGCTGTTTACTTACCGCCGTCTCAGCTTTTATCTGTTTATTTTTACCCGCTGTTAGCCAAGAAAATATCATCAATAATGACTTGCACTGACTTACATATGTTGAAACTTTGTAAATATTCTGTTGAGGGGGATCAAGGATTATTATGTGGGCACAAATCCATATATATATATATATATTACTGCTGTCAATCGATTAAAAAAAATTAACTAATTAATCGCACATTTTTCTAAAATTAATCGCGATTAATTCCACCTAACATTAAAGTTTTTAAATATAATTTTATATTGCAATAATTTCGCATTCAATCTTCAAATGTACAATGTACAAACAACATAAAGACAGTATATTTATTAATATTTCTTTAATGGCATCTTTTTTATGATTGAAGGCCAGCATCACTGATATCCATACTACTGATGTCTCTATAAAATAGTTTTTTCCCCTGAATATTTAACCATTGACTGTAACCATTCAGCATTACAGTATAATTTAGATCTATAAATTTTTAACATTTATTAGACTTAACTTCTAATTTAAGTGAACTTAATACAAATCACCACATGAACCTATTATACTAAATTACATATTTATCTACTTGTGCCCTTCAGCAGAAATATAAAGAAAATGAATACTTACCAAACACTAAATTCTAAATTAAATATAGATAAACCCCTTTCAGCTATAAAAGTTATTGATTTCCTCTTTTTTTTCTTTGGTTCTTGGATTAATAGACATCACAGCAGCTGGTTATTAGCTTATTTGCCTGCTATAGCTTTAAAAGCTGCTGCTGCTGAGCGTGACGCGGATCTGACATGAGTATTATTTTCTCACAACTCTCTTTACATTTTCTGACCCACTTCAGGTCTTAAAGTCTTACTAATGAGCGGACGAGTTGAATCGGGTTTTTTAGATGAGGGAGACAGTGCTGGGCTGCCTCAGGACAGTTTTTAAAACCATTTCAGAGACATGTTCTTAAATGTGACACATATATAACATATTGCTCACATGCACGCAGTTTTAAGGCATCTTTAATCGCCTTTTTTGGTAACTTCATGCCTTAACTGACGGCATAACTAGGACATTACATGCACGTAGTTTCTTTTGCTGTTTGATATGAAATGATACAGGCTACAGCGCGCGCCTGCAGCTTTGTGTGTGTATTTGAAGAGCGCGCGCTACAAGCACAGTATCTTTTCCGTGCTCGTTTGACTCGCGCCTGGCGCGGAGGCGAAGTTAGAGCGCGTCTGAAACATCTCTCGTTTGATGTGGTCATAAAGACATTCTACGTCTAAATAAATGCAATCCTTTTCAAGAAAAAAGAGACAGAGGCAGCAGTTGCGAATGGGGTGGCCAACCCTAGCCCCGCCCCTGTGTTAATTGCGTTAAATATTTTTAACGCGTTAATCAGAAAAAATTAATCGCATGCGTTAACGCGCTAATTTTGACACCACTAATATTTTTTTTTTTTTTTCTGTAGAAAGACTGGGAATTTCGTCGTAAAATAATTACACAACTTTCACACAGAGGGATCAAACTGAACATGCGCACGACATGGATGATAAACTGTTTCTCCTTTAGCACCTTTGTGCGACACACAGGAGAAACTGGTTTATTTTTCTCAGAGATACAGAACATTAATCATAGCCATTAGTGTGTTTGTGTGTGCGCGCAGCGTGCATCAATGTGTGAGCGTCTGTCCTTGAGTTCCGGTGCTTGAACGGGTCTGCCATACAAACAAGCAATGACAGAGTTACAGTTTATCAACAAAAACTGGATGCATTTTATCAAGTGGCAAATCGATCCGAGCTCAAAGACAAAGCACCATGTTATCCTTACAGCTCTCCAGGCCACAGGGGTTTAACACGAGAGCCAAGACACCACCAACAAGAAAACACTTGAGCTAAAACACTACTCTCCCTCCGCCTCCTCTTTCCTCTCTGCTCTCCCTCTGTTTTCTCTGCCTTACCTCATGCTCCCCAGACAATGTGCTTGGAGGTCACAGGTCATCATCACTGTGTTCTTGAGGTCTGCAAACAACTCATTATCGAGCCAGTGGTCTCATCCGGGCACAGGCTCTTGGGAAAATGATGTGGCATTGTAGCATGCGGCTGCCCCCGTGAGTTTTGGTTGGTCCTGAGGGAAGACCTTGCTGTTTTTATGTGCCTCCCTCATGTTTAATCAATAATTAACTCATGTCAACCCGCAGTTTACACACACACACATGCACATGCTAGGTGGGGATACAAAGGGGGGCGGCGGGGAGTAAAACATGGAAGCTTCCAACAACTCATATGGTTTTGAAGGAAATATTGTTTGAAAATATATATGAAACATATTGGGAGAAATACTAAACTACTGCCAGTTTTTAATAAAAATCTTTATGATGATTTCACAAACTGAGTGTAATCGTATAAACACTGTGTCTGTTTAAAAAAAAATGCAATGCAGAACTGCGGATGTGGTTTCCAAATTGAAAACAAGTCCATGGTTATGGAGAGTGTGATATTTCACAGCTCTATCAACTGCTAACTAAGCTGTCAAATGAGTAGAATCGGCTCGATCTTACCCGACAAACAATATACAAATGAGCTATGGGCAATTTGCTGTGATTATGCTTGCAAATGGGTAGACTTGTTTTTAATTTGCTTTCTTTCGACAGAGTGTTAAAAAAGATTATCCCCTCATGTCCGCACCTCACTCTTATAGCCAAGAGCATTATTTGCTATGTGACAACAGAATAAAGAAACATGTGTAACAAAAATTGAGAGTGAGAGAAAAAGAGAGAAGAGAGAGCGAGAAAGAGACGTTAAGATGTTTGAAACAAACATGTCAAAGAACAAAGGGAGAACGTCACAAGCATGTGCCTGCTATGAGGTTGTCTTACAGCCAAAAAGTGGTCTGCTGGAGTCCCCCTCTCAAACAGAGACCTGACAGAGGATAAATCTGTCTGGTCCAAGGTCAACCTGGAATGAAATGCCCCTCTGAACCTAGTGACCCCTTAGTACATCCTGACATCTCAATTGCAGCCACAGGGACCCGTTCTCACTTACAGAAGTCTTACTTTAGTGTATATGTTTGGAATACAATGGCTCAAATATGAGTAAGGACTGTCAGTTTAACATGCTAATTTTATAGTAACATGAGAAAAAACCACAATTAAAAGTGCTTGTTCTAATTCAGCAGAATACTATGTTTCATTTCACCATGACACCTTCACTGGCTTGAGATCTGTGGCTCAGATGTAGTTAATTGACTGTCTATGTGTGATTAATGATAAGGACTTAAACATGCACATCCTGGACTTTCTGACCCAGAACTGAAAGGCAATTTAGGCTCAGAGGGTCTTCTCAGGAGAAGCACTTATCTCTTTCTTACCAAACTCCACGTTTGGAAGCAGTGGAGAAAGTTGAAAAGAAAAGAGAAGAAGACATGGCACCAGGAGACAGTGGACGTGTGAGACTTCACTCCACACAGCGATTTCCCTACCCACCTGAATTCAACAATGATGAAGATATTTAAAGACATTCAATTCACTATCCTCTCACTGGCCTTTCAATGGGGTCGTTCAAGTGTTCATTACTAGGTACTAACCCTAAACCTACTCCTAAACCTAATCTTAACCCATGTAGTTACCTAATATTACTTATTAGTACTTTCCTGGGTAAATAAATACACTGTAAGTGCACATACTGTAAAATAAAGTGCAACTGTAATGTAATACAACAAAATTAGAATGTCATCTTTATTTTATGCAATTCCTCAGTAACAGTTGACAGTTGATTTATTGATGTAGATATCTATAAACACTGTAGTCAATTGACCTTAAAATTCACACTTTGAAATAAAGCCTTTGTTTCTAGTCCTGTTGTATAAACCTGAATTTATTCGGTTAAACCTACTAGATACAACAAAAAGAAGCATTCATGTAGCTTAAGCATTAGTGCATGGAAAGGTCATGTGTGTAAAGTTGCTTTGGATAAAAGTGATAAATGTAAATGTCAAAGGATTGAGAAAGATTTGAACTTTTTCAATGCACACATGCAACATATAAAATCATGTGCCCCGCTGATGAAGTCACTCACTTTAATACACTATTAAATATATCACTATTTATATGACAACATAATATCATTTTATACATTTTTGCAAATTATAAGTGTTTAGCAATGTATGACTGTTTACAGTTTTCTAGACTATAGCAAGAAATAAAGAAATCATTTTTAGTAGAATACTATGTTCAAACATTATTTGTGTTGTTCCAATTCAAATGGAATTAAGTAACAAAATTTAAATTGATTGCACGCAACAATAGAAAGTTATGACAAAATGTGCAGGAATTATATGGACTTTATCTTCACCAAATTAAACTAATCCATGTTTTCTGTGTTACTGAATGCAAGTAATTCAAGTAATTGGCTTATTTAAGCTAAAAAGGACTTATACCATCCTGCACAGCTCATCAATGCGCATGTGTACAGCTGTTGTTTTAGTGGACGGCGAGGAGGAGACAGTCTCCACAGCAATCACATGTACTCAGTGTGATCTACAAGCAGCCACCCTGCGTGAGAGTGTATGGCCTACATCAATCACTCTGCCACTAGAGCTGGCCACCAACCACTGCTCAGATTAATGACAAGGGTCTGCTTAACATCATTAACGAAGGTTTTTAATCAACTCCCACCTCTTTCCACCCCTTCCAACCTGACCAATAGCTTAAACACGACCTGACCCAATAAAAATGGCTGCTGTTGCCAGTCACAGCAATGGCTCTTCCATCCAGCCGTGGAGGCTGTTGGGGTTGCCAAGTACCAACAGAACAGAAGAAAACAGACTTACAGTCAGGTCAATGAACAAGACAGGTCAATAAGGAGAGTTAATTTGAATTAGCAGCCATGCTCTGGCCGCACAGAAAATCAACCGTTCTCTTCTGTGATGTCAGAGCCCTCAGCCAACCTCTGTAGTCTGCTGACAGATGATTATTATATGGGGACAAGCAAGGAGCTTCTGCCTTGACTTCACAAGGATGGTGACCATCTCAGGGCGTCCTTGGCCTGTGCTTGGAGGTTGTTACTGGAGCTGTAATGTAGCATGACCTACCAGGCTCACCCACAAGCACTGCCTCTCTTGAAAAGCTTGGCCAGACCCCCACACAGACAGACAGCGCCCTGCACAAGCCACAGGGCAGTGCGCATTAACACAGCGCTAATTAGCCAAAGCAGCAGCCATCAAATTATACATGCTTCAATCAAAGCTCAGAGGTCAAAGGGCATTCACGGCTCTGTCCACCTCAAGCACAAACAGATTTAAAGGGATGCTCCACCCAAAAAATCATTTACTTACCCTCATGCCAGCCCAGATGTGTGTGACTTTCTGTCTTTAGATGCACACAAAGAAAGATTATTAGAAAAAGAATCGATCACTTTGAGTCCATTTAGTGCAAGTTTATAGGACCAACAAAGTGGATGCATCAAAAAAAAAAAAACACACAAAGTGGGTTTTCCCTCAATAAACTCCTAATTTGCTACTTATTGCTAGTAAGTAAGGTAGTTGTTATAGTAGTTATGTTTAGGTTAATGGATCTAGAATATGGCCATGCAGAATAAGGCATTAACATGTGCTTTTTAAGTACTAATAAATAGCAAATATGCTAGTAATATGCATGTTAATAAAAATAAAAAAAACTAGTTAATAATGTTCCCTAATCTAAAGTGTTACCAAAAACACTTTCTTTTTTTAAGTATTAACCACGCTTGCAGCCAACAGTCAGACACAGGTTAATAAGTTAATGGTTCATGTAAAAGTCAGAGTTTTTTCAGAGAGTTTCAAAATCACACTTCACAATGTGCTGATGTTTATGATTAACACTTATGACAGCTGGCCAGAATCAATGTTTCATAGATTAAAAAGTTTAAAATAATAGTATTTTTCTCACACACACCTATTATTTCACATTAGAACACACTAATTCATCCACTTGGGACATACAATTACTGTCGTGTTCACTTTGTGTGTTTTTTTAAGTGTTAATTTTGAAGGTCCCATACACATGTATTCTATGGACTCACAGAGATGGATTATTTTTCTAAAAATCTTTGTTTGTATTCCTCTGAAGAAAGAAAGCCATATACATTTTAGACAGCATGTAGGTGAGTAAATCATAAGAGAATTTTCATTTTTGGTGGAGAGTATCTCTTTAAACATCCTGAACTCCTGATAAACCAGTACAAGCATGCAATAGGTGACACAAATGAGCTTGTTAAATAAATCTACCTCTCAAATGTCCTCTAATTTGTCCTTTCTGAAAAGAAACTGATCAAAATGCATGTTTAGACCATTTATTATGATTCATACCAAGCCATCTTTTTTCAAACCCACTCTCATTGCCTACAAAGATGGCACTGTAGACTGCCTCAGTGATATACACTGTCATCTGTCACCTTAATGGGAGAATTTAATGCTACATTAATTACACAACAGAGACTGCATAGCCGCTAGCCACCTTGTGTTTTTTTTTCTCTTCCTCTCCACAGTGGTAGTTGAGACGGGATTACTTGCTGTCGCATTAATTTGCCTCTGCATCATTTCAGTCCTTAATACAATATGGACCTGATATCTAATTATTTGTATAGCTAGTGTAGCTTGATGTCAATTAATTTTATCACAGTCAAGATGAAAGCTCGAAACGTATGCTTTTCATGGATGAGAGCCTGTAGTGGAAGGCTCGGTTTATAGTGTTTGCCAATTAGTAATGCTGGTTTTTAAAGAGCAGAAGGCAGCATCCCCAGTTGGGACTGAGGCAGGGAGGGGGGCTACTTAATCTGAAGTGTCTCAGTAAAAACTCAGCAGGTTCGGTACATATAAGGTCCCTGAGCTCACATCAAGCTCAACATACAGTGCAGGCTCAATATAAATGAATTAATCAAGTCATTCATAAAATAACTACTAATTTAAAAAGAATCTTTCATAGCATGCAGTATTAAACATCAAACTGATGGCCTGCCTTTGGGCTGTTAAAGCAGGAAGGAATTTATTAATATATGTCTTATTGCTTGGGATGATGAAGTCAAAAGAATATTCTGGGTCGAATGCAAGCATTGACAGCACTTGTGGCATAATACCACACTATAAGTACTAAGAAGTTCAGTTTACTTAGAAAAAAAAAAGTTGGAAACCAACTGTCTTATTTTTGTTCTTTTTTTAAATGCAAACTTTAAAGGGGAAATTGAAATAGCTAGCAGTAAAGAAAGCGAATGCTTCCTGAGTAAATTAAGTAATAAATATCAAATGTATATTAAACTTATACATCTAAAATAATACACAAGTTTTAACATAAGAATTTATGTAAGTGCTTTTATAAAACTATTCCTTAAAATACCAACGTCATTTTGTAAGTACATCACTGCAATGTAGATTTTTGCTTTGGTTACACTTTATTTTAAGATGTCTTTGTTACACTTAAGTTATTATACAATTACTAAGTAATATTAATTAACAACATTTACTTACAGTACTATAGGTTTAGACTTAGTCTTACAGTTTTGTTTAGGCATAGTTTCTTGTAATTCTAATTTTGTTTCCGAATGTGCAAGTTTTTTTTTTTTTTTTTTTTTTGTGGTATTCAGCATTATGCCCCAAATGTTTTAGATTGAACTTAACTTGTATTGAACCCAGAAAAAAAAAACTTTAAAAGCCAGCTTTAAAGAAGCAGTGCTGGTGCGAGCTGATGCCGTTGCATCAGTGTTGTGTTTGTCTAAGGGGAGTGTGTTCTCTCTGATGGCAGCCATATTTATATTCTGCTCACAGAGCGCTGATCATCTGCCACCATCTGCATAGTTTTACTGCCTGTGATCAGTACGCAACTACAACAGCCTGTCAGCAGGCTTTACAATGCTGTTACAGCGCCACAGTGCCACATCAAGCAGCCCTCTCCTATCATAAATGCCATCTCTTCACAACACACAGCTCTTTCTCTTCCCTCATCTCCTGTCTCTACCCCCCTGCTCTCTCTGCTCTGTGTCTGACTGAATGAGGAGTGTTTCAGTTTTGTACGCTCTCTGAACAGCCCCAGGCCAAAATCTGACCATAGCTTTGCAGCACACCTTGCC
>JAFVLL020041746.1:0-10163 GCA_021397915.2 Tor tambroides | reverse complement strand
ATGCCGCAAGCCGGCGTTTACGGGCTCAACCAAGTGTACAATCGAGGGGGGGTGGTCACACAGTTTTGTTTCCCTTGTTTTTCCTAAATTGAAAGCAAATCGGAAATAACAACAGATCCACTAGGCTACAACCAGGGTTCATAAAAAGAGGACACGTCCCCCCCAAAGTATATGGTGGTTACGCCCATGACCATAATGACAGTACAGCAGCTAGATTAGTGAAAGATATAAAATTCAACATCACTCTCTTTGCAGCTGTATTACAAACCCTCCCATAGTACCATCAAATGTTTTGTAATTGACTTAACTTAAAAAGTTAACTTATAAATTAATGAATTATGGCAGACAGGCATCACCGCAATCTATGACAAAAAGGTCAAGTACAAAATGTTAAATCTGTATTAAGAGATTTAGAGACCCACACAGATATCCCACCTCTCACAGAAGTTGCGGAAGTCTCCCGCATATTGACAGTGGCTCCCTGGTGAAAATTGTATACAAATCCCAGGAATTTGGCGAGTAAGTGAGAGAGAGACAAAGAGGTGGGATGTCTGCCCACATTAAATTAAAATAATTTTACACACACATACATACACATACATATATATATATATATATATATATATATATATATATAAATTAAAAAAAAAAAATCTTTGTATCTGTTCAGTGATAAGCACCACCACCCCCAGACACCCTTTTTTTTTTTCTTTTTTTTTTTAAAGTTATCTACTTTTCGCAAACATTAACATGGTCTTGTATTTCTGACAGGCTATACTTCTCGTTGCAGTACAAGCATTCTGTCAGTGGTCCAGAGGATATAGGCTGGTCACTCTCAAGAGTCTGAATCATTGTGAGAACATAAAAAGTCACATTAGCAGATAGATAGTAGGGTTAGCTTATAAAAAGAAATATTAATTTAGGAATATCCTAAATCACTTTATTTAAAACTAGTGTATCACTTAATTTTGGTGGTTTAAACTTTCTCAACAACCAGAGTATTATTACTAACCAGAGATTTTAACATTTTTCTAACTACCTGCAGATCTGTATCTTTCTGGAGTGGCCTGATATATATGAGAGCCTGCCCAACCATGACAGACTCACTTAAGAGGTACTCAGTGGAATACCCATCATCTGGACAGGGTATTGTCTCTAATTTTTTGGAACGTGTTGATCCTCTGGATCGCAAGAGCTGGAAACCGCCACAATCTTTCAACATAGGGAAATGCTGAGAGAGATGGTCTGAAAACTCCTGAGGAGTGCAGTATTTGTCTAAAATAAAGATAAAATAAAAATGCAAGTTAGATTATGATTTCAAGTGGATAATACATTAATGTAAGCATGGTTTAAGCAAATCCTTTTATCTGGGGGGTAGAGAAAAAAACAAAAAAAACTATTACCTGGAATGGTGATCCTCTTCTCTCCTATTCCTGCCCTCTCTAACCCCTGATTCACACATGCTCCATCTGCAGTGCGTATGCAGTCCGTGTGCGTTACATATGCGATGCAGAAGCAGCACGGACTCATTGTGCTTTCACACAGGACGCGTTTGCAGTCCTATCCTGATCCGCGGCCGTTTACCACAAACACAACATTTATCCATTAATTTGATTTCAAATGCAAATGTTGTTAGCCTATACTGAAAGAGCTTTTTCAGCATTGTGATCCTCTTTCATCACAGTACAGTTACACAATCTTTCATAGACATATTCACATTTAAATTCAATATAAACAATGTATTAAATGCATTTGGCTATAGATTTGTATATTAAGTTGCTCAAGCAAGTGGAAACACATTTAAACACTGCATATAGCCTATGTTGTGTTAGGCTATCACAAATATTTTAAATTAAAACCACTGAGTCACAGTCAGTGAAACAGTCAGCTCTCGTGCCTTATTTAAATCTTTAAGGTCTTAAAGCAAAATCGATAATTTTGATTTAAAATCCAAAAACAATGTATTAAATGCATTTGGCTATAGATTTGTATATTAGTTGATCAAGCAAGTGGAAACACATTAAACACAGTGTCACAAATTTAGCTTAAAAGGGAATTGTATACAAATAATTACAGTTAATTATGATTAATTACAATTATTTATATCGGCTGACAGTAATAACTGTCGCAGAATTAAATTGTCATCAACTGATCTGTCTGTCCAGCGAACATTCAGTGTAAGTTCGTATCAACGCTAAGAAAGGATATTTCCTTGGCCACAGAAAATACATTCCTATTAATGAATTAGAGCATGTAGCGAGGGTCAAAATCGTAAAGGGACATTAATATGCAAGGCAGAATCAGAAACTCATGTAATTTGTGCACACAACTTTTATTAACTAAACACTAAGGCAGACTAGTCTAACAAACAAACAAACTAACAAACAAACATACATACAATCACTCGTACATGGGGAAAGGGCTAATGAGAGTTGATGGATGAAACCATCAGGAAAGCCAGAGAATGCAGTTATGGAGAAAGTCATTTAACCACCTGAGTAAAACCATCAGCGCCGTTTATAACGGGGTCTATAACTTGTACTAATAACCTCTGTTTCGTTTAGTTAAATGTTATACTTGCACTGCCTTTGGTCGGGTCGAGTGTCCGGAATGCAGTCTCAGATGAAAGTCTTAATGGTTTTAAGGTTTTGGACTCCCGATCACGTTCTTCCAGGTTGAAGAGTGATGAATTCCAAAGATGTTCTGAGGTAGAAATGTTCTTTCCAGGTAGAAAGTGGAAAAAGCTAAGAAAGAGATCTGCTGAGGTCCAAGGAGCTTTGGTTGAATGGAAAGACAAGGCCACAAGGCCTGGCGCAAAACTTAAAAAGGTGCAGAAGAGTTCTAGCTCACATCCTCATTTTCTCAGAATCTAATAGGACCGCAGACTGCCGGGGCATGACTTACGTGAGAGCTTTATCTGCTATAGAGGTCACACCTCTGGGGTGTCAAAGAGCCAATTGGAGTCCTGAACTTTTGGAGGGAAAGTTTTACGACTCTTTGTCTCTGAGCATGGTAATTTGCATGGGGTTAATGCACAAACTACTTAAGATTCTTAGGACACTAATATGTTGCATAGGTATCAACATGTAATATTCACTCTCAATTAGATCATCCGAAGACGAATTGATAGAGACCAAACATGTTATAAGTGGGGTAATATTAGCTAGTGGTCTATCGTAAGCATGCATAGAACAGGATACAATACACAAGAACAGTAATAATATACACAATGATCTAAAGATGTGTGTGTTCATTCAAAGAAGGGTTTTCTATGAATTAATTAGAGAAGAGTCCATTTTTATGGTCTTTTTCCTAAGGGGAAAGGAAGTGAGTTGCTCTGCCCACATTCCTTTGATCAATAAAAGAAGTGTTATCAGATGGGTTGCCATGGAACCAGAGGCCTGTTCTGCCCTTTTTAGGTGTTAGATGCATTTTGGGGGAAGGGTCCACAGACCCTCATAGTTGTCCCTTTGGTTAGGTGAGGGGGATAAGAGATTATTTGTTAAATAACAAATAGTTGTGTGTCTGATTGGTCAAAAATGCTACAACAGCATATAGCCTACTTCTCACAAATACTTTAAATTAAAACTTACCACTGACAGTTAACAGTCGACTAGTGCCTTTTACATTTAAATCTTTATTACAAACAGTCCCGTGGTTCTTAAAGAACTTTGTTTTTCTACCTCCACAAGACACAAGTGCATGTTGCCTTGTTTATCTAAAAGTGCACTTTTTTTTGTTTTAAACCTAGCCAAAAAGCGTGTGAAACAGTAGACTTTTATTATATCTATTTATTGTGAAATTACTACATTTCCATGTCAATCCATGTTCTTTTTTACCGTGAACAAAGCCCTGTCACTTTAATTCAGCGCGTGCAGCACAGCAAAAATAGGCTCGGTGCGGAAACGATCTCTGAACTGCTGCAGACGCACCACTCCTGGAACGCACTGCCGGACCGCAACCGCGTGCAGTGGGAACGCTTTAATCCGTTAACATGGGTGCGGAAAAAATACGCACCGCAAACGCACTGCAAACGGAGTATGTGTGAAACAGGTGTAATTTGTTTTTCACTGATGGACTTGGCACCTCACATTCCTTTCTCTTTGACAGGCAAAAAAGACGATGGGTGTAGGAAACACTTTTAGATTTTTTTTGCTGAAGGTCCAGCGGTGCTGGGACGTTTCGGCACACAGCCCCGTGAATTTGAATATGGTGCAAACAATCTTAAAACCTCTGCTGCAATAAAATGGTCATACATTATGAACACTATATTTTAGTAGTTTGTATTTTAATAAATTGACTGTGTAATTCAGTGTCAGGGCTGCCAACTGTATTAACCAGGATTTAAACACATGTGAATGTGGGAGATCATGCGAGGAATTCGATTTCGCTGCTTCACGTTTGGTGAACTCTGACCTGCGAATTCGTATCACGTGACCAATACCGATCACAACCTTTAGCTGTATTAAAAGAATAAGAAACTTTTTGCAGTAAAGTGAAGCTTTGGATATTTTTACGTTTTGGGTTGACTATTTTATTTTTTTTTTTTTTGTTATGTAAGATTCTGGTGCTCAAAGTGGATTTGACCGCGGCTGCAAAAAGCCGTCATCCTATTGTTTTGTCCAAAACGAGCATTTCTCATACAGACGATGGTCAACGAATGTGATCGTCAGTAACAACCCACCTCCCCAGACCCCTTTTAGATTTTTTTTGCTGAAGGTCCAGCGGTGCTGGGACGTTTCGGCACACAGCCCCGTGAATTTGAATATGGTGCAAACAATCTTAAAACCTCTGCTGCAATAAAATGGTCATACATTATGAACACTATATTTTAGTAGTTTGTATTTTAATAAATTGACTGTGTAATTCAGTGTCAGGGCTGCCAACTGTATTAACCAGGATTTAAACACATGTGAATGTGGGAGATCATGCGAGGAATTCGATTTCGCTGCTTCACGTTTGGTGAACTCTGACCTGCGAATTCGTATCACGTGACCAATACCGATCACAACCTTTAGCTGTATTAAAAGAATAAGAAACTTTTTGCAGTAAAGTGAAGCTTTGGATATTTTTACGTTTTGGGTTGACTATTTATTTATTTATTTTTTTTTTTTGTTATGTAAGTTACGCGTGCTCAAAGTGTAGTTTGACCGCGGCTAAAGCCGTCATCCTATTGTTTTGTCCAAAACGAGCATTTCTCATACAGACGATGGTCAACGAATGTGATCGTCAGTAACAACCCACCTCCCCAGACCCCGAGTGAAAGTTGGCAACCCTAGGCCAAACTGTTGCCTTGGTCTTTATCTGTCAACTTACCCCGTGTCCCACCACTTCGATCCGGAGGCGTCACGCTCAGACCAGACGATGGATTTTCTGAAGGGCCAACATTTGCAGTTTGCCGCTCCAGTACTTGGGCAGCTTCTCGGAGAAGCTGTGGAACGGACTTCGCCATGTTCCCTCCCGCCAGTTATCAAAATACCCACGACAACGCAAAGTAAGCCCCGCCTTGACGCAATGATTGACGGAGGGTGGGCGTGGTCAGCTCGGAATGCATTTTTTGCTACAAATATCCCACGGCGTCATGATGAAAATGCAATCGTAAGTGTCCTAACTGTTAGTCTAAATGCATTTAGGACAAATAACATTTAAATAATCATTTTGCTACTATTTCTGCTTGGACATGTTACACATATCAAATCAATTTGTGTTATACATTTTCATTTTAATTTCGCTACTTATAAAGCGTTAAAATAGTATGCATTTTATATATTTAGACTACTGTTGGAAATGGCAAATGTAAATAATATAATTTCATTTTCATTTTCCTTCTGCACCAAACTTTGCACATGTGGGGTAACGGAAAATATATTTTGTATATTACATTGCAAATTGAATTTTGCTACACATATGGGTCATTCTAGAATTGCGGGTACATTTCAAATAGAAAAAGAAGACAAAAAAAATAGAGTTTTGTTTTTATGTTAAACTTTTTTATTTTCATAGAACACACTTCAAATTTGAATTTTTCAATATTTGCTGATCTTAAACTTGTAAGATTTTTAAAAATTATTCTGAAAATCAAAGTACGAACAGAAAAATATGTCAACTCTGTTATAGACAAACTGGGTCAAATATATACAGTTAACAAATGTGACAAAATTTAAAACACTGTCTACCCTAAGAGAACTTCTGTCTTTTCATCGATTAATTCAACTTTAAGCCTGATAAATTTTTGACTTTTTATTTTAGAGTAAAAAATATCAACACCTTTAACTGAAATGTTGCCAAGATATTGTGCATTTTCTCTAAACATAGCTTTAAATATGACTGAAATTCTACAACATTTCATGTAGTAAGAAAACTATTTAGGCTAATCAGCTTCTAATCAATTTTTTAACAATAAAACACAATGATATTTTTAAAGCAAAATCTTAAACAAACAGAGTTGACACTGATGGTAACAGAGTTGATATCAATAACAGAGTTGACCACCCATAGTTATAAGTCCAAAAACAACAACGTTTTCTGTCACACTCTGAAACTTTTGAAACCATTTTAAATGTAAAAACAACTATTTAATCTCAACAAATACAAATTACAGATCTTTCATGAACTTGAAAATTAACTGAATGTGTCTGGAAAATAAAATTCAACAGCCGCTCTCTCACACCCTGGGCATGCACATCAATTATTGGCAATTTCTGCCCATATGTCTTTGTTTATTTCTGCGTGGCGTCCCGTCACTGGGGTTGGTTGAGGGATGATTCTGAGGACATCATCGAAGAGATACCACAAAGTATCCTCACGGTTTGGCCAGAAGCAGCGATTTTTTCCAATTTTGTGCATGCATGTCACTTTTGCATGTGTCTCATTGACCTCAGTGATGGTCCAAGGATAAATTTCATCATCATATCTGATGACACACCACTGTCCAATGATGTCTTTGCTTTCCCAGTTGATTTAAGTTGTTTTCTGTGCTTGTTGATCTTCAGTGGTATCAGAAAGGATTGGCTCAACATCACATTCAGTGGTGGCATAAAGGATGGGCTGAACATCAAATTCAAACCTTTGTGTGTTGTGACATGTACACTCAAGAATCTGCTTAGTAGAGCAGAGACAGCTGACATCTCTGTAGATAATCACTCTTAAACCAGGAAAGATCATCTGATGGAGGCTCATTGTTGAAGGAACCACCGGGAGTTGTTTTGGCATCTTCTGTACAGCTTTGCCCACAGCTTCCTCATCAATGTAGAACAACTGTATAGAGGTCTGGGCATTCAGTAGACAATCATACAATTGCTTGGCATTTTGAATGTCTTTTCCTTCACCGACCAGTCTGTCAGCAGTTCTCTTTAGAAAGCCTCCCACTCCATCTGGAGCACCTTTTCCGTGGCTTGCTTCAAAGAAACTCCATGTGCCTTTCTTGAAGCCCTTCTTGAACAACTCTGTGCTAAACATATAGAAGTTGCCCTTCTGACGGTATTGTGTGCAGGGCCCATCACTAAAAAAATGAACTAAACTTACTGATGGGTGATGGGTTTTCACATAATCTAGCACAGGGGACAGGTGTGTCCATATCGCGGGTGGACTTCTCTTTTGATCCTGAGATGGTAGTAAAGCACATATGTTTGTCCACTCCACCCACATGAAGGATTCCCGTATGCAGAGTTGCCTGCTGCTGAGAGGACGCAAAGTGAGCTGCCTGAATTTCTGCTGATAATTTGCATGCATAATTTTCGGAAAAATCTATGTGAATCAAACATTCATCAGATTTCATGCTTTTCTTGAGCTCCCAGTAGTGGATGTATTGTGTTTTAATGTTGAATTGATGCCTTGTGAAAACTCTCAGCTGGTTCTGGAACATATCAATCATATCTCCTAGTGAACACTCAATCTCCTTTTTCACAGTCATTCGGACTGGTTGTGATTCTTTCTCACTTTCTTTATTTTTCTTCCTTCTTTCTCCCAGTTCAGTTGTCCACTGAACAAACTTCACTGGAGCCTCAGCATCATACTCAGAGTTGAGCTGATAGACATTGCTTCTGCACCGGACACACTCTCCATACATGCATTCTTTGCTTGCAGGATCACAGCAAATTGAGTTTGCAATTACTTCCAAGTCAGCCGTCTCAACAAGTTGAAGTGTATGAAGCTTCTGCACAAGGAAGGATAAGTTTTCATGAACTTTACAGAGACAGGTTTCTCTGTCAGATATGGATGGGTGGACAACCCAGAAAGGACGCATGCAACAGAAGAGTGGATATGACAGCTGACTTGATGGATTCTCAAGAAGAAATTTGCAATGAAGATTTTTTATGGTATCATTTAGAAACCTTTTCTGCATTTTTGCTGTTCCTCTTGTGATGGTTTGTTTTTTTTCCTGCAGTCAAGTGGCTTACATCCTCTCTCAAAAAGAATTTGTGTACCTTCTTTTGGAGCTTGCTTTGTGTTGATCGATATTTTCTTCTTTGAAAAGTCAGTTCACTTTGGTTACTCTTGCCAAACCGCTTTCTTGAAAAACCAAGTGAGGTCTGTGTTGTTTTCTGTAGTTTGTAATGTTTTTTTATCTTTCCTGACACAGTTTGTGATATAAACTGACGCACTCTCTCTTCTTTAGTGTCCTGGTACTTTTGTCTGATACTATTTATCAGTGCATTATGAAACAAGAGAGTTTTTTGAATCTCTGCAGGGACTTTATGTCTTCCTAACTGCTTCCGTGTTTTTGATCGAGGGGATTCAGACACACACGTCAGTCTCTGGAGGCGTTTCTGGTATTTTCGGACAGTGGTTGTTTTCTTTTTCAGCAAAATCTTCAATTTTTCAATTTCTCTGTATAATTTGGAGTTTTCCCGTTTTATTTTTCTTCGTCCTGACTGCCTTTGTCTGAAAAAATTAAAATTCATTAATTAATTAAAATTTAAAGTAGCCTATTTCAATTCATATTTTGGTATTTAGTATTTAAATGTGCACTGTTGAACCTAAGAAATAGCAGTTTGCTAGAATTTTAGATTTACTCGTAAGCCATATGTTTACATTTGTATTTATAAACATTAGAACAAAACAGGCTTGTATTTTAAAGGGATACCCCACCCCAAAATGCAAATTTTGGCATTAATCACTTACCCCCATGTCGTTCCAAACCCGTAAAAGCTTCGTTTGTCTTCTGAACACAATTTAAGATATTTTAGATGAAATCCAGGATAGAGTATTCTGACGATGTCTTTACTACTTTTCTGGACCTTGACAGTGTTATTTAACAGGTAGTCAATGATTTCATCTAAAATATCTTAAATTGTTTTCCGAGGACGAACGAAGCTCCAGCGGGTCTGGAACGACATAGGGGTAAGTGAATAATGACAACATTTTCATTTTGGGGTGGAGTATACCTTTAAGTAATGGTGGGGTGAGAATTCCTATGCAGTTCCAAAGTTGCACAGTGCACTATTAATTAAAATGTGTAAACAGACCATGCAAAATTATGGAGTATACCTTTAAGACACAACATCTTGGAGGAAACAGTTCAGTTATCATGTTGACAGTCCTAACACAGAACTTAACTTTCCTCAATCTGCATGTGTCTACATAACCTAAATAAAATTCTACTCTTGGACCTAATGTTACCTGGATATCTGTGGTTCAGGGTCTGGTTCAGGACTTTGTGGTGGTGTCATCTCTACAAGTCTCTGCCTTTTTGCTCTGCACCTCTGCTGTGCCTCTCTCCAATACCTGCGCTTGTACCTTTTCTCCCTTTCACACAGATTAGCCACTTCATTTGTCTGCCCTGCATTTTTCCTTTTGTGCCATCTTTCTCTGTCCTTTCTCAAATTTTCTGCCTGCCTTACAGGGTCGGCATCTCGCCGTGCCCTGTATTGCCGCTGCCTTTCTGCTGCTGACAGCTTCATTTACCTATCATTCATTTTCCTTAACCTGGAATGATATACAACAACAAATGTATAATTCACAGTAAAATGAATCCATATTTGTAAAATAATACAAAATGCTTATATGTGATAGGGAACATTTGACTCTGTTAATCATTGTCAACTCTGTTATTATTAAACTTTTTAGACCACTAACAGAGTTGACAATAACAGAGTTGACATTTTCCACCATTTTGTGCTTTAGCTCAAGATGCTAACCTCAAACCAGATACCACATGGCAT
>JAFVLL020041745.1:9840-57626 GCA_021397915.2 Tor tambroides | reverse complement strand
ATCTATTGAAATCTAAATGTTCACACTTCAGGCTTTTACAACTGCTTTAAACTTTCAGGCTAGGCTTTCTCAAGCCAACCTAAAGTTTGTCTTGATGAACTTTTTTATCTAGTTTAAATTAAGCTGCTGCTAGAGGAAGAAAGTTGAGAGAGACGGCAGCTTTCCCGCGAGTGGCCGTGGTTTCAGCACCGCCAGTGGACTCGCCCCCAGCGTTTGAGAGCAGAGAATGCTGCTTAGTTTTTCAAGATTTTGATACCTTATTTTATTTACTTGGCGGTTTGTTTGTTTTTTTAGCATTCAAATTTGGCTGGGTGGTTAATAACACATTTTTCTGTGGTGTGACAAACTCAGAACATACATTTAATATTGACTTTTACACGGACTTTAAAGGGATAGTTCACCCAAAAATGAAAATTCTGTGATTAATTACTCACCCTCATGTCGCTCCAAACCGATAAGACCTTTGTTCATCTTCGGAACACAAGTTAAGGTATTTTTTGATGAAATCCACTGATGTCACATGGACTATTTTAGTGATGTCTTTACTACCTTTCTTGGCCTTGAGCATGGTAGTTCTGTTGCTGTCTATGCAGGGTCAGAAAGCTCTCAGATTTAATCAAAAAATATCTTGATTTGTGTTCCGAAGATGAACAAAGGTCTTATCGGTTTGGAACGACATGAGGGTGAGTAATTAATGACAGAATCTTCATTTTTGGGTGAACTATCCCTATAAGAGCCCATGCACTATTCTTTTTTCTCTCATGTTTTGTCATGATTATGACTTAATTTTCTTGTGATTCCAACATTAAAAGTTGCATTCTCTTGTTCTGTAGGTAACAAAAACCATTTCAAAGCACTATTTATATTGCATAGTTATAGAATGTTTGACACAAATGGTAAAGATTGCAAGAAAAATATTCTGTTAAGTACTGATCAAGACAAGACAAAAATTATGCATAGCTTCTTAGTTTCCATTGGGGTTATTTCCCTCACATTTTTACACGTCCGTCAAGAAAAGTCATATCTTGTTTTGTGTTTTTTTTAGACATTTGTTATCAAACCATCTCCTCCTCATGATCTCCACATAAATAACTTTCTTAGATGACATATAATAAAACTTTAATATTCTCAAATGTTTAGTTGCTTACCGTTTAAAGGAATTTCAATGTATCAATAAAGTGATGAGACAGAGTAGGCTATACAAAATTAAGTTAAATATTTTTTAAGCCATTGCATCACTTCAAATAAAATTCATAAAAAAAGTTATGTTACATTAATTTAAAGTGAAGGAACAGTCTGATCAGCTGTGGAAAAATGAACCATACAAGAATGGAAAAATGTGAAATCTGATCAGGATGACCCAAGATGAAGTTTTCAGGTTGGATGTATTTGTGATAGTGATTGTTGTAGTGATTGGACGAGTGAGCAGAGGATGGGGGTGCTGAGGGAGGACTTGTTGGCAGCGTCACAAACTATTTCCTTAAACAGACTTATGAAAACCATACGGCACAAGGGAAAACCACAGGTCGAATCTCCCCCCACCACTCAGCACACTCATTACCCGCCCCCTCTTCCAATAACAAACGTCTGTACCCTCCTTCTCTGTTTCTCTGCTGCAGACAGACTGCAGACAAAAGTCATCTCTTTGAGCAGAGAGACCAGAGGTTTGAAAGAGCTCATAGGTAAATTTAAACATCTAATTAGGTCAGAAAAAACTGCAGGCAAGACATAATAAGAAATACCTCCGCTGTAGAAAACAAAAAAGCAATTATGGGAAACAGGAGTGTTAGAAAAAGCTGTGCTGCATATCCCTGTCTTTTCTTTGGTCTTCTGTATTTGTATTGGTCTAAGGGAGTCATGGGACAAAGCTTGCAGGAGCAGGACGGCGTGTGCAATGCTGAGGGATGCTATTCTATTCATCTCCAGCGCAAGACCTTCAGGGAGTCCTGGAGGAGCTGCAAGGATAAAGGGGGGAACCTGGCTACCATTAAAGGACCAGAAGAAGCTTCAATGATCCATGACCTCCTATCGTCAGGGGTCAGACGTGGCTCCCGGCCCAGAATCAGGTTGTGGATTGGCCTTCAGCGACAACCTCGGCAGTGCTCAGCCACGCGCCCTTTGAGGGGCTTTACCTGGATCACCGGGGATCAGGAAACACAGTATACGAACTGGCAACGTGAAGACTTAGCCAATGCTTGTGCTGCTCATCGTTGTGTGGTCATTACTTACAACACGGCTGACAAAAGTGGCAATGACAAGAACAACTTCAAATGGCTCGATGGATCTTGTGCAGTGGCCGTGGAAGGTTTCCTCTGCCGCTACACCTACCAAGGGATGTGTCCAGCTCTTCAGAAAGAAGGAGGGGGTCCTGCACTCTACACCACCCCGTTTGAACTGGCAAGTACTATTCTTACTCACATCCCTTTTGGCTCAGTGGCAACTCTTCCTTGTCCTGATGGTGACAAGGAAGACCAGTCAGTACTGTGTATGCTGAGAGAGGATGGAAGTGTTGGCTGGTCGAAGGATGCACCGCTCTGCACTGACACTCCGATGGACTGGTGCGAAAAGGACAATGGTGGCTGTGAGCACTACTGTGTCAACTCAGATACTCATTACTACTGTGAGTGCTCTGAGAATTATGTTCTGGCAGAGGATGGAAAGACCTGCCAGCTCTCGGATCCCTGCCATAGCGCCAACTGCGAGTTTGAGTGCGAGTCCACTCCTCAGGGACATCGCTGCAAGTGCCCCGAGGGGTACCTCCTGTCTGGTGATGGTCAGAGTTGTCTTGATATAGATGAGTGCTTGCAGAAACCATGCCCGCAGGAATGCGTCAATGCACCTGGTACATTTGAGTGTAGATGCAATGAGGGCTACCTTTCGTCTGAGTTTGGAGAATGTGTGGACGTAGATGAATGCATGGAAGGAAAGTGCGTTCATATCTGTGGAGAACTTGTCTGGTTCCTACACATGCCGCTGTCACCGAGGGATTCTCTCCACTCGGAAGTGATCCAGAGCAATGCGAAGATATCGATGAGTGTAAAACTCCAGACATTTGCGAGCAGGTATGTGCAAATTCACGGAAGGTGGATTTGTGTGTCAATGTGAGGAGGGTTATATGTTGCAAGAGGACAACTACTACTGTCGGCCAGTCGAAGAGGACGAACACTTGATGGCTGAATCAGCTGATGCAACACTGAATGATCCCGGCTTGCCTGAACTGATGACAGATGCCAACCTTCTGGAATCGCTAACAGATTCCCCTAGCATAGAGTGGCATCCGACTTACCTGAGCTGGTTTACGGAGAAGACACAGGAGGGAGATGTGACCACACAGGAACCTGATTTAATTGAGCATGCATCTTCAAATTCACCTTCATCAAACATTTTGATGGATACTACAACTTCAGCCGATTCTCATCAAGAGGATGCACATGAGGAGGAAATATCAATAGCAGCTGGTGATACAGCAGATGTAAGGACTTCAGGAAACAAAGGACCCTCGGAGACTTCAACATCTGTGCCTAAGAGAAAATGGGATTTTGCCATGCTCACTCCTCCAACATTGCAAATACCTGAAGATGCATTGGCATCAGGAACAGAACAGCGTCCAGGTGACAGGAAGAAACACGACAAAAGCTGGCTGCTTGTGGCACTGCTGGTACCACTATGTGTTTTTATTGTGGTCATGCTAGCGTTAGGCATTGTTTATTGCACAAGTTGTGCTGTAGAGCCACGGAGCAAAAGCATCACAGACTGTTACCGCTGGACCACCACCTCCAAGCCTGAAAAATCAAGCACAGCTAATTCTCGAGCTTGAGTAAACATGACTTAAAAAAAAAAAAAAAAAAAAAAAATTCAGCAATCACCCTGGACTCCGTCAAGCTGTTTTGGTGTGATCACACTGATGTCACTTTGGTAGTATTCTGTTGGATTCTGTGGGATATAAGGGCAAAATAGTCACTAGGTGCACAATTCAACATTCAGACATTTTTTTTTTTCAGACAATGGAGAGAACATCAATTATTTTTCAATGGAAGTTGAGCAGTAACCCCTAAACTGTGTAGAAGAAACATTTTGTGGAAAGTGAGACATAGCAAACAGAATTTAGCATGCATCCCTTTTTCATTTAAAACAATGAATTATAATTTTTATGAAGCCTATGAGCAGAAATAATAATAATAAAAAAACATATAATATCAACATCTTAAACTTATTTGTTCCATTCGCACAGTTTATGCTACAGCACCCCCAACAGTAAGGTATGTAACTACAACTGTTTGTCTAGAGACTTTAGGCTGTTTTGCTTAAAAAGACTTTTACACATTAAAGATGAAACAGGTCCAAGTGCATCATTTTAACTAACAGTCACTTTCACTTCATTTAATTCAGGAAAAGTTGTTTGACTAATGGAAACTATAACGTTGTGGCATTTGGATCAGATACACAGTAATACTGGAGATGCCCATGTTATTTTTATTTGAGTATTTTCACCATTAAGGCAGTTTATGATAAGAGAAAAAGAAAACATTTAAATACAGATCAGTAATAGTCATGAGCCTACAGAAACAGTTCAGGCACAAAATACTTTCGGCTTCAGTGAAATAGAAAATTTAAGTAAACAAGAGAATAAAAAGTATGTCAACAGGATTTTTTATTGTTATTATTCCATAATAACATATAACACATCAACAATCATTTGTTTCAGCACGCAATTTATGTTTTTCACTGTATCCCACTAAAGTGTTTAACAAATACTAGTAATATTCAAATAAATCTCACTTGCTGTCACCACTAAAATTTGATCAACACGTTTTCCAGTTCAAATTCGCCTTTGATAGCTATGAGGAGAGTGATGGCTGGCTCGGCCGCTTCGTGTTGTACTGGCACAGTCCCACCAGTAGATGTCACTGTCTGATATTTGAGTTTTTGTATTTGTCTTCTGATTTTCGTGATTTTAATAAAAGCCGAACTTGCACTACGTCATTGTAGTTTTTTCATAATCACGTGTTTTTTCTCTGTGGCTAATTCACCAAAATTGTTTTTCCCTTTTTGAAATATTGTAAAAGTGAGTCAGTTTTGAGTCTAACAACAAAAAGCGTGAAACGGTCAGTTTGTTTACCGCTTTAGGATTGTTGGCGTCATAATGACCGACATGATCAGCCGAAATATTAGTCTGAATGTATTCAAAACTTTACCGTTTTTACCAGTTACATAACGCATTTCTGTCTACATGTGGTCTGTGGGAAGCTGGTCCATCGAGGAACTGCTTGAGTGGCTGCACAGAGTCCTTCAAAATCTTTAGAAAAGAAACATAGCAAACAACTAACGTAACGTTAGCAGTGTAAACTAACCGAAATGACAAATGAAAAACATGTTTTTCGACGAGGATGGGATTCGAACCCACGCGTGCAGAGCACAATGGATTAGCAGTCCATCGCCTTAACCACTCGGCCACCTCGTCCTATAAATAAAACACGTTTGCTCGTATCTATAAAAAGGACGTGTTAAAGGTATATCGTGCATTCCACTTAACTGAATGGAAATAAAACCTTAACTAACCAAATACTTGTTGAAGCACCTTTGTCTCCGTGACATATTGCTGAATCAGTATCACACACCTGTTAGTGCTAGTTACCTGACAGAGATAGCGAGTAAACTGTTTCATTTTGTATGTGATAGATAAAGACAACAATACATAATTCTCGCTTATTTTACGTGGTTGAACAAATGTACGTTACAGGAAAACGTTTTTGCTTGACATTGGTTTTGCTGTAGTCCCCTGCTGCCCTCTGCTGGTCAGCCGGACTACTGGCCACATTGATTTATATAATAGGCAGCACGTTTATATAATAGTATATAAAGGCATATAATAGTGACAACTGCAAATTGTCTGTCATTATTTGTTTTTTATAAAGTTTTGTACACAAATGTGCATTTCTGACTGCTCAGTTCCTTAGTTTTTGTTTGTTTGTTTGTTTTTTTTGCAGAGGTTTAGTCTCGGGACACCCTGTTTGCTCCCAACAACTTAAAAAAAGTTTCATTGTGCATAATTTGTAATGTGTGACTAAATAATGCTATAGTAATAATAATTACCTTATACATTTACTGTGGCATAGTCTGTCAACAGTTTGAATATTTCCGTCCGCATCTACGATCACTTACCATGTGAATCTTGGGAGATTTAATTAATGTAATTGTCTGAAAGATTTATGAACGTTGTCTTGCATCACATTTACAAGATAAAGAACAGGAAACGTCTCAGAATACCAGGCAACGTCAACCAATGAAACAGAGGCTTTTGTAGGCTTGGCCAATCACGCAATGAATTTACTAGAGCCCCGCCCCCCGCCGCTGACCATGTGAAGACTTGCCGCGAATTTCAACCAGTTCAAACTGTTAAGGCGCGCGCGGCAGCATTAAGCTGGTCTTGGAGACTTTTAAAAATTGTATATAATACAGTGGCTTATTTATTTAAATATTTGATACAATAATGGGTACTCCTCCCAAGAGATTTTGTTCAAGCCTTGACGCTGACCTCAGTTTCGAAAAAAGGGCATTGAAGATCTCAATAGAGGGAAACATTGGTAAGTTGGATTTATTTTGGTTTAATAAACAAAATAATTTACATAAAATAAAACGCACTTAATATATTACCTAAGTGTTGCTAACACATTTATTGTTATGAACGATCAAGTAATATGTTTGAGAGCTGTTTTTGTATTGTTAAATAACTTACAGTAGTGCTGTTGGCGCCAAATACTAGGTCTATTTTGTTGAGCGAGCCTTCACAGCCATCAGTTATTATTATTAGACTGAATTGTTTTTAAATAGTTAGTCTTCTTGCCACGTGTTTGGTAATAGAATCACAAAAAAATATTTTTAAACGTCCTGAAACATTTATTAAAAACTTTGGAACGGTTGACCGCTAAATGATGATGTTTTATGACAACAAAGACTATGATTTAAAATAATAACAACAATAACAAACATTTTGTGCCATGATGTTTTAATCAAAAGTCAAACTTTAAGCATGCTTCTGGCAATTTATGAACATAGACAGACATAAACATCTAGTAGGTATAGGGATATGACTGTTATCTTTGATAATGATGCAGAACACAAATTATGATTGTTTGTATTGATGTTTTGTATTTTAAAACATTTATATCTGTGCAACAGCGGCAGGGAAGTCCACTTTTGTGCGTTTGTTGGAGCGGGCATCAGAGGAGTGGGAGGTCATACCAGAGCCCATTGGGAAGTGGTGCAATGTACAAACCACAGAGAACGAGTATGAGGTACAGTATGTCCCTCCGTATATACAAGATATTTTATTAAGGAAGTGTCTTCAAACTCAGTCTCAAATGTTAATGTGAGTGATTTGTAATAACACATCCCCTTCTATCCCTGTAGGAGCTCAGTACATCCCAGAAGAGTGGAGGCAACCTGCTGCAGATGTTATATGACAAGCCCAGTCGCTGGTCTTACACTTTCCAGACCTACGCCTGCCTGAGTCGTACAACTGGTTTTAGCCTTCAGCCTTCCTGCTGTAACTTTGCTAGCAGAGGAACCGTGTCCAAAGCTCCTGAGCGCCCACCATGTTGATCAATACATATTAAAGATTGGTCTGTTAGATCAAAGGAGTGAAATATAAGTTAAACAAAAAATCCCAAAACGCCTTATGATGAATTTAGATATGTCATTTCACTTTTAGCCTGAGACTGAACATGAGAATGAGTGGCTATTTATCAAGATTGGTATTTAGTTCCTTTGCTCAGTTTTGAGCCCAGATTGAGACTGACATGATCTTTCTGTTGATCCCAGGCACACGAGCTCTTATGACAGTGCATGGTTCACCAAAAATACATATGTGATAAAGGAGAATTATGACGTATTGACTAAACATACGATCTGTAGAGGTGCATGCAGTGTCACTTCAGTTCAGGAGACTAAGAGGAGTGGGAACAAGGATTCTCCTGGATTACCGGAGAAGCCGGTACTATAAGCACATACACACAACCCAACCAAAAAGTTAGCACCAAATTTACTGTCTCGCTGAAACCTGTATTTGAAAACCCATTAACTGTGAATGTGTTCTACATACAGTTGGGATTTTGAGGATCTTGTGTGACTTTCCAATACCACTGATGTTAATGAGGATTTTAAAAATGACAGAATTAAGCAAGAAGGTATCATTGATATGCATGAGTATGGTCTTAAAGTGGTAAAATACGCACCACAGATGACTACATTTAAAATTCTTTTTTCTTCTAGTAAGGAGCTTTTATGACCCCATTGGCAAACATGCTACTATCGTAGCCATGAAATTGTGGTTTTATCACGACCGACTTATGTATTTTAAATGAATTTGTGATTTTATCTTTTTTTTTAGCTGATTTTATATTTAGCTTGTTGTACATATGTATTTCGTTGTGTATTAAAACATCGTTTTTACAAAACATTGTTTTAAACTCTTCTGTAATGGTCAAACAAGATATGTTGTTTGAAATAATATTTGCAGAGATTATTATTTATGTGCAGTTTGTGATGATTCGAAGATTATTCGTAAGGAGAAGTTGATATTAATTTACAGGATCTCCTACAGCTGCGTGGAAAAGCTGTATCAGTTGTGAACACAAACAAATATGGAAATGAATAAAATCCTAAAAATTCTTCTTGTTATTTCGCTACAAATATTTTAATTGTTAGAAAATTCGTTTTGTAAGTGCAGCCTATAATGATATTTACAAAGAACTTTTTTCCGTAATTGCGAGAGCAATTCAATGTCAGAATGAATTGGTCAAATAAGAATATGCTAGGCGATGCAGCTGAATAGAAGGAGAAAAATAATATGGTTTCATAACCATTCATTTCGTGATTTAGATACAATTCTTCACGGCTTTGCGACTAGTTGCCCAAAACTGTTCCTGTAATACAGGCTGTTTGTAACGACCACCGCCAATGAAAACCCAAGAATATTCGTTTTTGAGTTCATCCTTGTAATTAAGCTTTCATCATATTCCGCTTGCTATTTACTGGAAACTATTGAAGACCGCTTTGTGTTAATTGTGTAATTTACTAGTTAATATTATCTCTTGGATTATTTTCTATTTGTAATTTTAAAACCTTTAAAAGTAAAGCTTTAATCTTAAAACGAACAAATGTTTTTTAAAATGTTTGTAAATGGTTTAAATGTCAAACAAGCTGTAACGATATGTCTGCATGATAATATATAGTAACATGCATGATGTACTATATTAATTTTGCCACAATACATTGGCATAGAATGTGTATGTTGATCTAAGCGTTGTGAGTGCAGGTATATATTTAGTCATCGATAAGATCGAACAAAATGTCAAACTTTGTTAATGACATAATGAATTCACCTATAACACCAATATTTGCAGTGCAAACAGGTGAAACGAGTGGAATTTTTAAAAAATGCTCAAATAACTCGCTACAAAAAATAAGCCACAAATTTTATTTTTAGAATATTAAAATGCTGTGATAAATATTTATTGAATAAAGAGTGCTTCAAATAATAAAGCTGAGTCTGAAAGCTGTTTTGAGCGATTACCATCTAATAGCTTATAGAATACTGAATTTAGATAAAATACAGAGAAAGTTTGAACATATCTCCTATAGGTTTTTCGTTTGATCACAATGTTATTAGTAGACTTCAATCACAATAGCACAAATGCTTTAATGATGAATGCCGAATCAGTGATCACAGCTTCTAATATCATAGCAAGGGAGAAGGACCACAGGCATCTACAATTAAATTACTGTGAAAGTTAATTTTTTTCTGTAAGTTATTTTCCAAAAGTGAAATTACAGATGATTCATTTATGTAAAGTGTTATTTCAAAAGTTTTTTTGTTTTAATTTGAGGATAGAGCTGCAGCTCAAGAAAGTTTAAAATTAATATTCAAAGATGAATATTTACATTTATTTCCAATTAATGACCAATTTCTACAGCAGAGGAATTCCGCATCTCCCTTGTTCTTTTAAAACCACAATAATGGAGAGACTGCTGACTGGTAAATGACCAGGAAGACGTATTACTGATTTCCACAAAGAGGTAAGTCTGAGGTCATTACTGAAAGGGGCAGCTGTTTACAGAGGCTATCAGCACATGGGCTTAAATGTGCCGATTGGAAGGAAGAATTTGGGTAGGAAAGGTGTACATAACAGGGATGACTGTTGTCAGAGAACAACATTAAGCAAAGTTGATTCAAACACTTGTGAGAGTTTCGAAGTATGAGCATTGAAGCTGGAGCCAGTGCATCAAGAGTCACCACGCCAGACGCTCTTCAGGAAAAGGTCACGCTACTCTCTGAACCAGAAATACTGCTGAAGCGCTTTACTCTGGCTGTGGGAGAAAAGAATTTGACTGTTGCTCATGGGTCAAAGTCTTTTTCAGATACAGAGTAACTTTGACATTTCTATTTGGAAACCAGGTCCTGCAGAGTCTTGGAGGAAGAGTGGAGGCAGAACCCATGTTGTTAGTTCCATATGAAGTTTCCACAGCCAGACATCAAGTCACCATCTGTTGGTGCTATCCACTGTGTCTTCAGTTCACAGCCATCGACATTCATCAGAAATAGAGCACTTCTTATGCTTCTTCATGACAAGCTTTATGAGATGCTGATTTGCTCTTTCAGGTACTTCGGCACCGTCAGATCACAAAGGTATCGTGGTAAGTTGTCGTCGACCATGGTAAGACAGCTGATTGAAGCAGCAATCGGGCTTACATGAACCCCAGAGAACTATGGTAGCTGTCAAGATAAACACGAGATGACCGTACTTCCAACAATGCAGATGACCTGCATAGCCACATTAAAGCAATTACCTTGGCGACCAGCAAAACACAAACCGGATCACCTCCAGCAGCTGAATTGAGGCAAAGAACAGCGGTGTGATTCTACCCAAGGATGAGCATACAGGTAATGTTACGCTTCATGGCTAAGGTATCCACAAATGTTTTTTTATTGGTCTGTATGTTATCTAATTGTTGGAGATAGTTAATCATGGTTTTTACGAATGTGTGAGTCAACTACTGTAATTAAAAAGGAATCAAAGATCTGAAATCGCTTCTGTCTGTAAATGAATCGACATTACATTAGTTTCGTTAAATTGAGTTGAACAATAAAAATAATGAACTTTTCCATTTTACATCAACTATTGAGATGCACCTGTATATCTACAAGAAGAATATGAAAGTATCTTGAAGCAAAACCAAAAAATTTTCTTGGCATAGTACATTGCCACCAGATACAACAGTATTTTGATCTCTCTACTCACACTATAATGTTGCACAATATTAGATACTTTTCAAAATAAACTACAAGTCCTAGCACCAAATCAGATAACTCATATTGTTTTAATTTATATCAGACGGTGCCTTCTTCGAAACGTACTGTTATTGATGAAGAAGCGCTCGTTATTGTTGTTAGTTATAAGCGCCACACGGACGCAAGAGATGATACACTTTAACTGTCAACACATTAGATATTATATTTATAAAAGAATTCGACAGTTAGTGACAGACTATTCTGATGCATTTTGCATTGCATTACAGTAAACATGATGAGACCTCCAAAATTCACAAAACTTCCTAAATATGATTCTGTAAACAAATTAACCTCTACTTTCTCGAAAAAGACAAAAATAGGCGTATCGAGAGGGCGGGAATTTGTGACAAGCGTGCCCACGTCCAATCGTCTTTACTAAATGATGTTTCCTGGCGTTAAATCTTAAAGCCCTCTTGTAAACCAACCTTGACGTCGCGTGCTTTCGCTCGAGTAGCGTGTGTCGCGGCCAATGGGGTTCCAGTACTTAACTCTCGCGCCCAATAGCCTTCGCATATTTTGAACAGGGGCGGGACAATACACAAATGGAACGAAGCAGGGTAGGTTGTTAGAAAGTTAATGGCTTGGGGGAAAGAGATTCTCTTCTCGCTTCAGGAGAGTTTGAGGATTTTTCTGAAGTAAAACGTAATTATTTTATAACAGTATAACCCCAAAGAAAGTGAAGAGACAACATTACCTTCACAAACAGACGTATTATTTAGGAAAGTATGCAGGATGCAGTAGCCGGGACGGCAATGCTGACGGACGGCTTCGAGGACGAGATTGACTCGGTGACTCCGCGTTCCCCTGCGCTAGGGATGGGGGTTGGAGCTACACCAGGAGCCGGACTCGGGGGCCTCGGGATCGGTGTCGGTGGCAAGAAAGTCCGCTTGTTCGGCGAGGCTGGCGGGCCCAACACAGACAGACTTGATTTCAAACTCACAGCGGCCGCGGTGCTATCGTCAGGCCCCGGATCCGGCAGCGACGAGGATGAGGTGTCTGAGGTGAGAGCGAGTCAGCCAGCAAGAAAGTGTGTGAGTGTGTGTGTGTTAGCTCACATGCTAACTCCTGCTAGCCTTAATAGGCTTCATTCCCAACCCACCAAAACCCTGGAATTAATCACCTCATCTAAAGAGACCGACTTATCACGTCCCATTATTGGCAACACTAACACAACAACACTCTTGCGCGGAGCGCCGTTAGCAGCCATTTCAGCTGCGTTTTTCGCGACCCACGTTGCCAGTTGCGTTTCTAAATAGCTCAAATTCAGGCGAGTTAGCTTAGCTTAGCTTGGGCTCAGAGACGAAGGCTGCGATTTGGGCCTAAAGAGAACATCAGGGGGCAACGCCGTCGTCTGCTGGTTAGCCATCCCGAAATCATTTCACCACTTTCCACCCCAGTCTACGCCCTTTAAAGTCTAACTCGCCACACGTCAGGTCTTACTGACAGTCATTTTGAAGGATCTAGGAATGTCGCTAGCCGGGAAGCTAAGTGTATCTTGGTACGTAACTAAATATTAGCTGGAAATATTAGCTGTTTAGCCAAGCTTATCTGCGTGACGGTACCTCGCCAGGCCTTTTGCACTGTGTTGGTAAACTTATGCTCTGGCTTGGATCTTGACATTTGTGTTATCTGTGAGCGTAGATGCAAGATGTTACAACGTTCACATTAACCTGAGTGTCAGCACTAGTCGGGCTTAAGTAAATATATCTCCACTGCAGCTTCTGAAATTTCACGGGATGCATATGTTAAAACGGCAAGATTTAAGTTATATATTTTCTTGGTGTCAGTGGGACTATCATTTGGTATTATGATAATGAAGTGTGGCGCTGGGTTTCAGGGCGACTTGTCATTCGAGTTTGTCGTCATATATCAAGATGCACCTGTTGGGTCCTGTAGATGTTTAATTCTCAATCCCACCAAGGAAGTTTTTCTAAAATCGCAGCTACTTATAGAATCAAGTGTGTACTTCCATGTTATCCAAGATTTTGTGAATGTCAAACAGGATTCAACTTTGTTGACACATGACAGGCGGTTTCCAGACAAGAATTGCATGATGAAAAATTAATGCATAGTTGCTGGGGTGGGTGATATGACCGAAAGCAATCACGACATGAGTCATTTTATTTCATGGTTACATTATATGACAATAGTTGTTTTTGTATATGGTAAGGATGTTGCCATTATCGGTATTTTAGGTGGAATTGAAATTATACGTAATGACAATTTTGATATCACAGCAAAAACAAATACTAGCCTAACATAAAATGTTCTCAAACTGAAACAAGCAAATAGTTTGTAATTAAAGTAAAACTATTTATGAGCTATAGAAAAGACACAAATGAAAAAAGTAAAGTTTTTTAGCTTGCTCTGTAGCATGCAAATACCAAATTGTTAATTTTTTTTCTAAATGTATTTTATTGTGAACATTTCATCCATGCTTATGTTTCTCTTTCTTTCTATTTCTTTTTTCTTGTAAGATGCTTTGACCTTATGTTTAATCAAAATGGATCTTGTAGTGAAAACTACAGGCTGATAATGTATTCAGGGCTTTTCCAATTATTTAGTCCGGTTTACTCCGACCCTGCAAGATTTTGTTCATCTGCTTTCACTTTTAAATGCAATACCAACATCTCAAAATCCAATTAATAACTGATGCAAAGAACCAAGTCCCATTCTACATATTTTTTTCCACATTTTTGATAATCATTGCACTCAGATGTATGTCACAAAATTGAAGAAAAGGTCACCGCTTGCATGTCATCATGACTTTAAACTGACAAGTCTTAAAATGTGCAGATGATAGGCTTTCATGGCGACGCGTCATGTGAACAAAACTGTGATCTCTACCAAATTTCTGCAGGTTTATCATGTATACCAGTATATCACTCACCCCTAAATAGTTGCTCCACTACCAAGCATGCAGTCTTGTTTAAAAATGTATGTTTTGTTGGGTGCAGATAAATCATAGGCCTTGATTAAAGTAAATGACTGATGTCAAATTGAGTTCTCAGGGGCCAACAGGCTTGCAAACATATACGCTGTTGTATTTCAGATCTGCATGTGATTTCCACCTCCCACCCCCCGTCTGGAGTACAGGGGTGTGTCTGTTGCCTTTTATAACTTGTAATGGGTGCCCCCCCCCCTTGTGTTGTTGGTATTTGTTTGGAATTCAGGGGGAGGGGTATTAAAATCAGCGGAGGTAGACCGAGATGATGACAGGCTCAGGTAGGACCTGCATTCCCACGAATTCCAGCATTCTGCTTCCAGTTCCTGTTAGGTCACCGTGCGTCATGAGTCAGTCTGCCCTGTGAACTTAAATTAGACTAAATATCTTTAGAATTATGTGTATAAGAAACAAGTGTAGTCATTCAACCAAGAATATAGCTGAATCAGAATACTCAATCTGACCTGGATGCTGGATCATGTGATAAATTGTTACATCCATGAGATTAGAGCAATTGAATGCATTTTTAGTTATATTTAAATTCTTGACATTCTCCTTGCTTGTTGTAGTCCTACATGGAATTCCGCAGTTGTTTGTAGTCATACATTTGCATAGCCAGGTTCAGTCTTGTAGCTTATTTGTGTGTTACTTGAAATTGTGACATTCAGACTTGTTCTCCCTCTATTGCAAGCTATAATGTTAAAATGTCATGGAAAATTCTATTAGTAATATACTTTTTGTAGTTGAACTCAGTTTTGATGACTCCATGTGAGTGTGAAGTTTTTAAAATGATTAGTCTGCTTCTGGGAAGCCTTTATATGTTCTACATGTACAGACACATAAGTAATATCCTGGGTTCATTCAGAGACTCTGTTAAATCAATATCAGAGTCAGACAAATGTCAGATGAAAAGAGCAGCATGCTTGTAGCAGACAATTGCCCTTTTCTGCCCTCATGTTAAAATGCTTTTTCTTATGAGAACAGAAAAAAAAACATAGCGTTAAAGTTTTACATTTACTAAGTTTGTCCTTGTTTATTTGTTGAATCCCTCATTAGGATCTTTTCATCCTAATGTTTTAAGAACTCTGTTACACTGTAGAGTTTTTTGCCTTATGTTAACTTATAAGATAAAAGGGTATTTCTTGCAAGCGTTTGTATGGTGTATTCCCATCACATATTTAATGAACAACACACAGTTCACATGACTGTGGCCTATGACACAGCATGTGTTTCCTAATTAATTGCATATTGCTGTCTGGAGAGGGAGTCAACTATACAGTCGCTACATGTTAACTCCCTGTCTTTGGGGAAAACTGTAGATATAATCATAGCAACGATCCTGCTAATAGGGGCTGGCTGATGTGGCCAAAATTATCACAATACTTTTTCCATATCATACAATATCGATATTTATCCTATTAATTTACTGTTAATTGGGGAAGGAATGCTTTCCACTTGTTTGTTCACAATTAAACTCCACAGAGAAATATACCTTTTAATTTAGGGCCCCATAAAATCCATTTTATTTACCCTAAATTCTGTGTTTTCCATTGTATTTTTTTTCTGGATTCTTTTGTATTATGATTAATCAAATTTCTTCAAATGTGTCTAATGAAATGAATAAAACTTTAACAATTTAATCAGTCTTTAAACTGTCTTTGACAAATATAACAATTAATTTACAACAAAACAGGACCCTTTTTTGTCATAAAATGGTTATTCTGCACAACAGAACCATATTAAAACATGATCGAAAAATGTATTAGTTGTATGATATTCCTTAATATTATTACTTTTAGTACATTTTTAGTATACAACCGTAATATATTTCTGTTTTAATTTCTTCAAGTTAAACCAAACTTTTAATTTGGCAGGTTGTTTTGAAGGTCTTTGAGTTTCAGTGTGTATTTGACAGTTTTTCTCAAATGAAATGGTGAAAAAGCTTGTGAAGTGACTCTCAGAGCAGCTCTGGAGATGAAGTTTATGTCCTCATATATTGAGACAGCAGACACTGGAAACACTGAGCGTTACATGTGTTTGAGTTTGTGTACTAGATGGATCTGTGCCACTCATTCACACAGAGACACACAGAACATGCAGGCTTATTAGCAGCATGTACTGAATGACTGTTGTCATGTTTATTTTTGCCGCTAGAATAATCTAAATCAAATAAAAATGTCCAGAGCGTGGCATCGCTGTCAACTTTTTTTTTTCTTTTTTTTTTAATCGCAATCTTAGTATGATATTGTTTATCTGCCAACCCCTCTACTCCTCTAGTTTAAGTCCTCTGTAGTGCAACATAGGTTCTCTGTGGCTGTTCAAAAACATTTGACTATCACAAGACTTTGTATATGATCCTCTAAGTAGATTTTTTTCTTATTTTGTGGCTGCATGAGATTTTTTTTTTTTTTAAAGTTCTGAGTGTATTTAAGTGCAAGGGTTAGTTTTTCCTGCTGTATAGGCAAATGAAGTGATAAAAGATTTTAATGCGAAGTATCAGGTAAAGTGGTTATTTTTTGGTTATGTAAGTCTTTAAGTTTTGAGTCTGTAGATGTAGTGACCATGCTGTTGCTTGAGAAGCAACTTGTCTTTATGAACATAAGTTCAAGCAGCACGTATGTGTTCAGAGCAGGTTGTGTGCGTAACATCATGATTAACTGGTATTTTGTGGTTTCATCAGATCTGTTTAATAATGATTCTTTATAAACTTATTGAGTTGTTTCAGCGCCGCATCATTGTACATTACAAAGTACCTGCTGTAAATATTTGTGGGGACCATCAAAGCCCCAGCACCACACACTATTGCTAGCTTTTTTTCCCAATAAATTTAAAGTGATGCATCACCCTCATGTTGTCCTAAACCTTTATGACTTTGTCTTCTGTAGATCTCAAAAGATGTTAGACAGGATATTCATGCCATTCTTTTCCGGGCACTAAAAGGTGACGTGGGGCCATCATGCTTCAAAGATTACAAAAACAAAACACCTTAAAAACATTCAAAACACCATAACAGTAGTCCATGTGACTCATGCACTATATTTCCAGTCTTCGTATGATAACTTTGTTTGAACAGACTGAAATTTGTTATATCGTCTCCATCAGCTCTCAAATATCGACTGTGGATTCATAGTCAGGCATGTATTCATATATTTGTCTAGATTCCTATTTATATTTTTCACAGCATGATCGGTTATGAGACTCATAGACATGATCAATTATGAGAAGAACTTGTAACGTTTGGCATCTTTGATGTTCAACCTTTTGATGTGCTGTATTTATAAAGATCTGTTGCAGCAGAGGTTATTAGTGAATAACTGCATGATTTTTTTAATCATAAGGCCCAAAGCCTTTGATTATACAACATAAGTCTAATGGTCCACTTCATGATTTTTTTTTTTTAATCCTTTGTTTGGGCTTGTCAGTGCCTGGTCATCCTTCATTTTAGTTGCGTGGAATAGTTCAAAATTTTGCCAAACATCTGAGTTTGGAACAACATGGAGAGTAAAGAAATGACCAAACTTGAATTTTTGGGGTGAACTGTTCCACATGTGATAGACCAATACATTGTACAAACTATTTATGCCATGTTGTGTGTTTATCTGAACAGCAAGTCTATTATCCTTTAGCTTTTCACCCCTACATGTGGCCTGAAAACACAAGCAAATAAATATGCTGTGTTTTTTGTGTGTGTACCTACTGACCCTGGTCATATGTAGTGCAGTACATGAGCTGTGTAATCGCAGAACGTGCCGTTTTGGACACACTGCATGTTATTGGGAGTCTCACTGCCATGCCGTCTGTGTTAATGGCTAAAGTTTCACCGTAATGTGTAGAACACTATCATTTTTGTGTTTTCCCTTCAGGAAATGATCCACAAGAGCACTTGGTTTTTTAAGGCCATAGGAATTTGAGCCAGTGTTGTTGATTTCACCTAGTCACCCTATTGTTGTCATGTAAGTTTAGGGTTACCAGCCCTAAACCTGTCTGCAGCCACCAGACATGTCGTTGTATAATAATGAAATTGTCCCTCCTTACTCACTTCTTGCCTCTTGCTGGAAGTGTAGCGCTCGCAGTCTGTCTCTCAGAGCAGAGATGAGGTAATGAGAGTCACTTGTTTGGACGTAGCCTCTCGTCTCGCCCTCGCTTCCCTCTCACTTGTTCGCTCGCTCACTCACACCCTGAGACAGATGCTTCCCAGTGTCTGAGACCAGAGCACAACAATTCCAGCCACGCCAGAGCCCTGCACATTCAAATGCTCCTGTATGCTTTTAATTACTCTGACTGCGGATGGGCTCTGCTTGACCACACCCGGCCTCGCTGCCTTACTCACCCGGCTTTTTGGGTCAGCTCCTTTTGGCAGCCCTTCATATTTATGTCTTCTGAATTTGTTTGACCCCTCCCAGTTTCTCGGGCTTGAAACTTCAGTATGCTGAAAGGGTAATCTCTTGACATAATAAGTACAACCAGAATAGTGTGTTTTGCTGTGTTTCTGGTGGTGGCCTCCTAGGTTTGGCAAGAACCATGGTCTCATAAGTTATGGATATTGTATAAGTCTTGAAATCAAAAACCAGTTCTTACCCATTTTTTTTACGTTCTTTTCAACAAATGCTTAAATGCATGCGTCCTTCTGCCGATGTGGGTGGAATGTGGTACTAAAGTATACAGAATAGGCATCATAGCTTTTTGTCTTGACGATCACTGCATGTTTTGAAGATTTTCAGTATTTGTTTCTTGCAGTTTAAGTCTATGTGAATTAGGGCTGCACGATTATGACAAAAATCATAATTGTCGATTATTCCCTTGAGATTGTAATTGCGATTATTAATAACGATTATTTTGAACAGATTTATGCCATTGTTTGAAGCTGCATGCCATATTTTTATATAAAATATACATTAAAAAAAGGCTGAAAACACTCTTCCTGAACTTTTATTGCTTTTCTATAGCATTGAGCCTCAAATGTCAACTATACATTGGTTTGGTTTCTTCTTTAAACAAAAAAAGGTAAAATTATGCATGGTATAATAATGTTATACTAAAACTAAAAGAAAAAAAAGAAAAAATGGTCTATTAAAGCTATATTTATAATTAACAGATGACATTTCAAATTACAGTAACATTTTACAGTACAATTTATATTATCAGGGCTCCAGACTAACATTCGAGAGCAGTGGCACCGGCACCTGATTTGATAGCACTGAACATGTAATATTACAAGTTTTGTCTCTTAGAAATGCACATCAGAACATGAGCTTGAGTTCAGCGTAGCAGGAGCTTGAGTCGGGATGCAGATGTACGTTTGACAGTACCATTGTGAAAACTGTAACAGCCTCATCTTTTATACATAACCAAAAGTACAGCACCTCATTACCATGGTAAAAAAGTAGCCTAACTATATGGTTTCTATGGTGTTTGCATTAAAAAAACCTAAAGACATTCAGTCAATTACAAATCCACATCAACTGATAGAATAATTAACAAAATAATGTAATTATATTCCATTTCTCCTTTAACATATTTAGTATATTAATAATATAATAATACTCTATGAATATCCTACTTTTCTGCCACCGTACCATTGTTACTGTTAGTGTTACTACAGTAAAACTATTTTTAAATGTGGGTGATTTGTGGATTGAAACGTCTTCTAACTGGATCGTTGTTGCACTGTTTCTGCATCAGTGTTGATGAGAATAACAGCTCTGATTTATTTGGCTTTAAACTAGTTTAAAGAGACGTGATTTGAACTCGTGCTTCTTACTGGATTTCACAGCGTTGTTTAGTGTGTGATCGCAACTGGTCACTGTAATAAACGCATCTGCTCTAAGCTCGCGCTGCGCTGTTTTCTTTTGAGGCGAGCGGATAAAAGGTCAGTGTGGCGCGCAGTTCAAACAAGTACCGCTATTTTGTTTGCTTTTGGCACGTTTGCCTTTTAACATATGTATCATGCACAACAGAGTGACAACGACTATCAGTTAGACAAAATGTCTTATCCAGTGTGTTTGAGTTTGTTAAACCCCGCGCTGCAAACACCTCTTAAGCACACAGAATAAGTGGGCATTTTTAATTGTTTATTTATTTTTGTAATCGCGGCTTTGAATGATTATGTAATCGTGGCATCCATAATCGTAATCGCGATTGGAAATTCGATTAATTGTGCAGCCCTAATGTGAATGCATGTATTGGTGGTATGACATACAGAAAACACACTACCGTTCAAAAGATTTGAGTTGATAAGGTGTTTTTTGTTTTTGAAAAGTCTCTTATTTGATTAGAAATTCAGTAAAAATTGGAAGTGCAACAAAAGTGTGATTCTGTGATGTATATTTGTATGTTTTAATGTGTTATTTATTCCTGTGATGCAAAGCTGAATTTTCAGCATCATTACTCCAGATTTCAGTGTTACATGATTCTTCAGAAATCATTCTAATATGCTGATTTGGTGCTTAATAAACATATCAATATTGAAAATAGTTGTTGCTTAATATTTTTTAGGAAACGATATTATATGCATTTTCTTCACAGTTCTTTGAATGCAAAGTTCAAAACAACAGCATTTAAAGTACAATTCTTGTATAACACTATATAAATTTTTGATTTATATAATGCATCATTGCTGAAAAAAATGTTTGAACTGTAGTGTACAATAATGGGAAATCTTTTCCAAGATTAAATACAATTTGCTTTGTTTATAAAATTTGAAAAGCTCATAATTTGACAGCTTCATGAATGTACTGTCTGAGTTGTTTACATTTGCCTGTTGTTTCTTTCTCAAAATAACTAAAATAATCGTTAATGGAACTTAATGAACAAGAATAATCAAATTCCTTACAAGTCGGTGTGCAAGCGTGCAGAGCAGATCGTCCTGCTGTGTGGGTGTGCGTTGGAAGTCTAGAACTTTATCAACAGTTTGCACTGGCAATAGCAAACAGATTTTAACTGAACATAATTTGATTGAAAGTGTCATTTTCATCATATGCCTCCTGCTCTATTTACATGCAGCAAGTGCTTACAACTGGATTATTTAAGCATGCTTGTCTTTTTTTGTCTCTTTTTATATTTGCATTTCAAAATCAAAGTAATCCTTTTGGGCACATCAGGCATTGTTTGAGCACCCTCAGATGTCACGCTGGCTTTGAAGGGTTCTGTGGCTTACCACTGGAACAATGAAAAACTCATACAAGGTTACTGTGCTATATATTAGTCTGAAAGTAGGGCTGCACGATTATGACAAAAATCATAATTGTCGATTATTCCCTTGAAATTGTAATTGCGATTATTAATTACGATCATCACAGTTTACATTGATGTTTATACCATTGTTTGAAGCAACCGCATGCCATATTTTTAGATGAAACAAGCTGAAAACACTCTAACTGAAAAACTTCTATAGTATTAAGCCTCAGATGTGAACTATACATTGGATTGGTTTCTTCTTTAAGTAGAAATATGCATGGTATTATAATGTTATACTAAAACTAAAATGAAAAAAATGCAAAAAACCTTAAGATAACTTGTAGAAAGAAAAGAACACATCTTAAGCACACAGAATAACATAAGTGGATTTTGAACGATTAATTGCTGCTTTGAATGATTATGTAATTGTGGCGTCCGTAACTGTAATTGCGATTAGAAATTCGATTAATTGTGCAGCCCTATCTGAAAGGAATGAGTATTTATTTTGATTGATGTACGAAAGTTTCACGTCAATGCAAAAGAAAATTGTATAACATGGAGTATTTAGTGTGAGTCTCATATCAGTATTTAAATTATTAATATTAGCACAGCACAGTGAACTTTATCTACCCTCATATAAGCAATGACCAAAGTTCATGTAGCATGATATGAGCTCTGCACAGATCTCACAGATCTGGACAAATAAAGATTGTTATAAAGATTAAAAATACACTATTTATTTCTGCACAAAACAAAAAGTATTGTAAATTTGTATTGTTTAGATTTATGTAAATGTTTGGGGTAAGATTTTTTTTCAAACAAATAAATACTTTTATTCAGCAAAGATGCCTTAAAATTGTTCAAAAGTGACAGTAAAGACTTTTATAATTTTTTTATAATGGCTTAATTATTGCAAATAATGGAAAAAAAGTCACTGCTTCCACAAAAATATTAAGCAATATTTTCAAAATTTCTTGATCAACAAATTAGTATATCAGAAGGATTTCTGAAAGGTCATGTGACACTGAAGACTGAAAGGCTGCTGAAAAATGGACCTTCATCAAAGCAAAAAAAATTTTTTTTTAATATATATATATATATATATATATATATATATATTAAAATAAGCAGCTGTTAAAATAAGCAACTTTAAATTGTAATAATATTTCACTATTACTGTTCTTGCTGTGTTGTTTTTTTTTGGTCAAATAAATGCAGCTTTTTGCCTAAAAAAAGCCTACTTGCCTAACAGGGCCAAAAATCTAATACTTTCCAATAATGACTTACACAATCTACAAAGAGCAAATTAGTGTAGTTTTGCAAACAAGCAGAGATGATGATAAACCTTGCATGATTCATTAAGATATTCTCCTCCCAATATGTTGCGTCTGAAGGCCTTTCCACACTGAGCGTGAAAAAGCGAAACAAATATCGGACGGATTCCTATGGATGTGTCCACATAGACGCGACCATTCGCGCACTGAAAATGCGAATAATATGTTTTTTTTCGAACCAGTCCGACGAATCGCAAAGCGAAAACACGGGCGTCCAATAAGATTTGTGCATTACATCACGTGGCCAGAGCAACTGCTGTTACCCAAAAGGTTGACGCCGTGGCGCTAAAAGCTCAGAAGACTCTATTGAACAAGTAGAGGACTTTCAACCAACATGGTGTTGTTGTTTTTGACCATTTTAAAAAATCGAGTGAAATAATTTTTCTACCATGACACATAAAAGCAAATAGACACATGATTATAACCATATTTTCTCTGTGTTTTGTATGCAGCTAATGGTGTTTTTATAACGATAAAGGATGTTGATGACATACGAAAAGTCTGCCTATTTTAATCAAAATCAACTATAGATCACAATCGGAAGTTATTACAAGCACTCGATGATGGTTTAAAGTGACTTTTAAATAAATACATTAATTACATTTTCAAGTGTAGGTTGATGCTAATTGTACCTCTAATTATATTATAGGATATTCTTGTGAGCATTAAAGATATTTGTGTTTTTGGTGTATAACCAAACTTTATTTATTTTAATTTAATGCTGTATTTTGAGCAGCAGACGATGTTAAATCCATACACGAGATGCATATCTGAGGAAAAATACATTGTTGGTCAGCGCCACCGTTGGTCACCGTGCATGCATGAATTAGCAGAAGGCAAACAAACGTTTCGCGCTCGGTGTGAAAGCACCTTTCGTCGGCGATTCGCCTCGCTTTTTCGCATCGCGCTCAGTGTGAAACGGCCTTAAAAGGGAAACTCCTACAAATGAATATTCCTATAAGGTTAGGCACAAGAATAACTCTCCCCGCCTTTTCATTGCTGATGTTATGCTGTATGTCTTTAGTAAATCCTCACAGTAATTGTGCCGGTGCAATCTGTTAGTAAATCTGGCCCTTAGTGAGCTTTGAAATAGACTTCGTTCAAACAATCCTACCGACCACAAACTTTTGAACGTCTGTGTATTTCTGTCCATCTGGGTCTGTGACCGTCATGGGATCTGAGTTCAATTTAGCTGAGTTGGACCTGGCTGAACTTTTGATGTCCCTCATATTACCAGTATAAGATTTAAAGGTTCATTGCTAGGAGATGCTTTGACACTAGTCTGTATTTATATTATTCTAACTGGTGGGAAAAACTTGTAGCATATTAATCTAGTAATTGCAAATAAGGGGAATGGTCATGGATTTTAAGCTTTCCTTTTGTCTTTAAAAATTTTAGTATACTTGTACTTTCAGAAAATGCTTCTCATGGCTTTGGAGATCACCGTGCTGGTCTGGTCTTCTCCTGCCTATGCTGACAAGCAGCCCAGTTCCTCCCAGTAACCCACAGTGTGGGTCGCCCTGCCTAGTGGGTGTTAAGGAAGGTGTGCGAAGGTCAAGGGCAAAAGGGAGAGAAGGAGGGGGAACCCGCTGATCAGCTCATCTTAATGCTTACAGTAATTCCTCACAGGCTCAGGGCCTAAATAGCACGCTGTTCTTTCTCCCAGCTGCGTTTTAGAGGGGGTGTGGGCCTAATGGCTGATGTGAACTTTGTGACTAGTGCCCTCATTTGTGTTAATTACCTTTTCATGTTCAAGGGGACACACCAGGGCTGCTGTTGTTGTTGTTATACTAGCTTGTGTTATAGACATTTTAACACTTAAAACTCGTTTTGTGAATCTTATTGTGAGTGATATGTTCATCTGTGTGTTAAAGGCTCCACACTGCAACCAAATGGTTGCATTTTGTGACAGATTTTTCTGCCCATGCGACTAAATTTTGTGTGCGAAACTGAAAGCATAACAAAACCGCGCTACTCGTTTGAACTGCGCAGCGCTTAGTGTAGAGCCTGGTTTATACTTGCCGCGTCAGCAGGAGCGCACAGCAAAAATTACACGAATATTGAGGAAACGACGGATGGTTTCGAAGCGAAAGCAAAGTAAAAGACCGCTTCTTAAAGGGGTCCTATTATGCTTTTTCGTTTTTTGAATTTGAATTTTTGAATGCAACAATTTTTAATAAATTTCATGTAATATTTATTAAAATTACAGGATTTTTGCTAAATAAAAAGTCTAGGTCATGTATTAAGTTCATACATATTTTAATATGATCAACTTATTAACTATCTATAAAATTATACTTTTTCTTATTGATGTCACACTGAAACTGATTTTCATAGTAGTGTACCCTTTAAGCTCACCTTAAAATAATATGAAATCTTTAAAAATTGCAGCACTGTAAAACCACAGACCAGCAATAAACTGTCAATTTATAATATTATGCATTTAAAAGTACTAGCCAGTAATGCCTGTTAAGTAATATGTTAGCATAGCACACAATTTTATACAGCTAGTCAGCTAACTGTGTTCTGTAGCATCTGCGCTATGTTGCTAAAACTTTTGGATCTAATGTAATTATTTCCCACATCCAAGTTCCAGGTTATAATATGCAAAAGTCTGAACATTAATCTCTTATTTTACAATAAGTAGTGAAATTTACCCAAAATAAAGGCTTAAACATATAAAAAATGCACATTTAATGGGCTCCTCTTTTGGTGAAAGTTTTTAGACAGCTTTCAAAATGGCCGCCAGACAGTGTGAACACATGGAGACTCATATCTCAGTGTGCAATGGTCTGATTGACTTGAAATTATAGGAGGTATATAGTAACAAACACATCAATTGGTTAGGACATCAAGTAGGATAATAAATTATTTTTTCTTTTTATAATCTTATCTCAAAAATGGAAGTGTGCTTAATGGGTACGTTTACCCTAGTTTATTTAATAATAGAATACTGAATAGGCTGTGCGATTTTGTTTTGGTTTTTTTTTGGTTTTGGACAACAATTCTTCATGTTTTCGGTGCTGATGTGGTGGTGACGCGTACATGTAACCAGAGGGTGGCGCTGCCAATAACACACCTAAAAGCTGTCACAGACAACAGAAGAACACCACATTCTCACGCGCAAACTGTAGGTTTGCGTCAGGATTTAATCATCAAAACTTTTTCTCAGACGGAAGATTTCCTTAATCTAGTGCTAGCAGTGGCCCGCCTGTGACAAAATGAACTCGAGCCGAAGGTAGATAAACAACTACACCGAGTGCGGAGCTTTCAACCGAGATTGGCCCATAGAGAAAAAGCTGTCTGTCAGTCAGAAGTTTTTTTTTTTTTTTTTTAAAGAGTCTGCACGGCTCTGGCCTATTATCTTCTCACCGATGCAGAGACTGAGCTGACAGTGCAGCATTTCAACTGGATTCGGCCCAAATGTGCTTGCTATCTGGGATGTTCATGCTCATTTTTGATGTCCTAGCAGCCTTACGAGCAATTGATTTATGCTAATTGACGGACTGTTATGTTAATAAGTGCCGTCATTCGGTTGTATTTTATTAAAGTTTCAGCATGTTACAATTATATAGCTTGAGTTAAGATAGCCTATTCCCTAATGAATTAAACTTTTTTTTTTTTTTTTTTTTTTTTTTTTAAACATACACAACCCTCTACGGACACCTTGGCAATTGAATCGCCATTGGCTAGTAATTTTTTTAGTTTACTCACCAGACTGATATACTATCTATCTATCTATCTATCTATCTATCTGTACACACACACACACACACACACACACAGAGTATTATACTATATGTATATGTGTTTGTAAAATGGCACAGCTTTTTAAATATCTGAAAGTACACTCTTAACATCAGTCAGTCAAGCATTATAATATGATATTATGATAATCAAGTATTATTTAATGATAGAACTTTAGAAATTAGAATTAAAATTTGGTAACCATGTATGAATGCATAGACATTTTAATTGAATTTAGGACTGGTGGTGGTGCTTTTTTGGTCATTCAGTGTTTCTGTATAAAAAAAGGGGAAAAAACTAACAATAATACTGATAAGATGATGATAATAATAATAATAATACGAATTCTACTGATAAGAACAGTATAAAATGCACTAAGGATTAACAGGCTGCTGGATTCATGAATATTAATCAGGTTGTGTGCGTTCGCTCGAACTGATTCGCTGAAATCAAAACAGGGACGATAATAGCTGAACACCAGCCAATGAGATTGCCGTTTGTGCATTAGTTCCGCCCACTACCGGAAAACCCGGCAGTTCATGAAAAAAGGGGAAAAAATCCAAAGCAATGCTTTTGAAAGACTATTTTGTTAGGAAAATACAACAAAGAATATCATTTACATGTTGCACGTCAATTCTGTATGTATGTAAGAGACTCTCTGCACTCAAAAAGCGATGGCGAGTCGACCGCCGATACACTACAGTTCACGGTACGTCAAATACAGGTGCGCTGCGCATCCATTCAGATGAACTGAAAAATAGCACAGATCACTTGATGGAGAGTGAAACTCTGTAGCGCTCGGTCAGAGTGAAAATATACTGTATCTGTGCTAAACTTATACTTAGCCTCCAACTCACACACTGGTGAGTAAAATCTGAGAATTTATTAGCCATTGGCTAATATTAGACATCATTTAGTCGCCTAGAGTGAAGATTTAGTCGCATATGCGAGTGATTTACTCGCAATGTAGAGGGTTGATACAGATTGAAAGAGTGAATGGTTTCTCTTCCTCTCTCTCTCTCTGTTTATGGGTGTGTAACGTTAGTGTACTGTAGCTTTGTGGGCAATCGTGGCCTAATGGTTAGAGAGTCGGACTTGTAACCGAAAGGTTGCAGGTTCGAGTCCCAGGTCTGGCAGGGATTGTCGGTGAGAGGAGTGAATAACCAGTACTCTCTCCACCCTCAATACCATGACTGAGGTGAGACCCTTGAGCAAGGCACCGAACCCCCAACTGCTCCCCGGGCGCCGCGACTTTGGCTGCCCACTGCTCCGGGTGTGTGTTCACTGCTGTGTGTGTGTGTGCACTTGGATGGGTTAAATGCAGAGCACAAATTCTCAGTATGGGTCACCATACTTGGCCACAAGTCCACCTTTCCATCCTATCCTTTCCTATCCCCGTGCATGCGGGGGAGGGGTGCGATTTTTGATTAATAATCAAATAATACTAGGTGCGATTTTCGATTAATAATCAAATAATACTAGGCGATTTTAGAATATTATTTTTGCCTGAAATGACCATCCCTAGTTGATTATGCCAATTAATCAGATTTAAATGCATGTGATGTTGTTCATTCAACTGGAAGTCTTGAAAAGTGACTTTAGTTTGTGTTTCTTTGCTAGAAACAATTGCTTTGTGTCAGTGAAGGTATGACTGTACTTTGTATCCACTTGTCATCATTGCAGGATCATTATGAGGCTCTTGTGTCATTTCAGCACTTCCTGATGTATGGTATTGTCACACTGTGGCGTCGCTGTGTTCACTGGAGCAAACCATATTAATTTTTCACAAGTCAGGCCATAGTCTGCAGATTCTAATAGACACAAGTATTGCCCAGTATGTTCAAGAAACTTGTTCTGTCTTCAGATTAATTGAAATTACATTTAAGTTCATTTTAATGTATAGAAAAGTGTGCAAGACCACTTCCTTTGCTCTTTTTCTTGTTTGGTAAATAATATGAGCACAGTTGCTGACATTGTATCTTTCCATGCAGGTGGAATCGTTCATACTAGACCAGGAGGATCTGGATAACCCTGTACTAAAGACAGCTTCAGAGCTGCTCCTATCCAGCGCAGCAGATGGAGCCGACCTCAGAACAGTAGACCCAGAAACACAGGCCCGACTCGAGGCATTACTAGAAGCAGCAGGTACATCCTCCGGCCGACCCTGATGTGATCGCATTAAGCCTAACGATTTATCCTGTGTCTCTGCATGCATGTGCTCACAACTTCTGTTTGTGTTTATTCAACGTCTCCACAGTGCTGAGCATGAGTCGCGCTTTCAGTTTCTGTGTTTCAGACTTTAGTGCAAAGATTTGCTTTTTTTGAAGATTTGCTACGAATTGCTTTTTGGTGGAATTTGTTTCCACAAAATCCCCACAGAATTGTAAATAGTCTGTGCAACTAACTAAACAACTAACCGATTATAATCAATAAAAATAATCAGTGACAAATTTCATTAATGACTGTGCACAGAGAAAATTTCTCTAAAAGATGCATTTGATTACTTTTTTTATTACTTTATATCGTAACCTTGTATACGCTACCGTTCAAATATTTGTGGTTGGTCAGAATTGTATGATTTTGAAAGAATTTTCTTATGCTTAGCGGTGCATTTATTGTGAAATATTATCACAATTTAAAATAACTGTTTTCTGCTTTGATATACTTGAATATATATATATATATATATATATATATATATATATATATATATATGTATATATGTATGTATATGTATATATATATATATATATATATATATATTTTGTAATTGATTCCTGTGATAGCAAAGTTGAATTTTTCAGTAGTGTTAATTTTATCGAAAATGTGTGAGACTATATATATATATATATATATATATATATATATATATATATATATACCTGATGAGACGACAACAAGATCAATACTCAATAACTGTGACTATATCAACACGCAGTGTCGTTGACAATAAAAGATGAGACTAAATTGTTTAAAAAATAAAAACTGTACCAAAACCTCTATTTTTGTCAAAAAATACGAGACTAAATATTACTGACTGCTATAACTCTACTACGCGAACTTTCGTGTTTACAGTTGCCAGATACCAAGAGTCCAGATCCCAAAATCAGAGCTTCTCTGTTAAAGGGGTCATATGATTTTAAGGATCTTTATTTTGTGTATTTGTTGTAACAGAATATGTTGACATGCTTTAATGTTCAAAAAACACATTATTTTTCAAATACTGTACATTATTGTATTTCTTCTATGCCCCGCCCCTCTCAAATGCGTCGTTTTCTACAAAGCCCCTCCTTCCAACAAGTGCAGTCTGCTCTGATTGGCCAACTGACCCAGTGCATTGTGATTGGCCCGACACCACAAGCACGCGTCGGAAATGTGACACCCCTTACCATAATCGCGAGCTTTAGCTTTCAAGTTAGTTTTATCAGTTCAAGCCTGAAAGGGGAACAGAGTCGCGTGACAGACACACTCGTATTTATTTGCAGTACACAAGCTGCGGTCAAGACGATTTCTGACGGGCTGTACACTCCACTGTGATGTGACCCTGTTCCCCACACACACACACACACACACACACACACACGACGCGTTATGCGCAAAACTCCGCATTTGAACAGTCAATAGCAAATACTTGAACTAATAACAACACATACTTAGTCGCTGATTCAGAAGCGCCAGATTGTCATAGCAAAGTCGGAATTGACCCTTTTTTTTTTTTTTTTTTTAATTTTATTTTTTTTTATAAATAGCCTTCTTGCATAGCCAGCCATGTACTCTACTAGGTTCATGAAACTGTCGTCCGTAAAATGCGTTGCACAAATTCGAACATTTGGGTTGTGTTGTAAACAAATCTTAACCAATGATTCCTAATTGCATCTACTTTCGGAAGGCCAAATAAAGTGGTTTTGCTTTCGCATAGAAACACACAGCATCTCCCTGACACGGGTGCATCAACACTAACTGCGGTTACTGAAACCACGCCTTCGTTCTTTGCATGAACATTTGGGCGGCATTACGCAAAGATTTCCACATCGTGACGTAGATGTGGGGGCGTGTTTGAATGAGCCGTTTTAGGGGGCGTGGACGAGTTTTAACTTTTATAAAGAATATCTCTTTCGGTTTGGAACTTTAGTCTTTGCAACTTCAGGGATCTTATCTATGCACAATCAGCTTGTAAAACTCCAAAGAGAAAGGAAAACTTGAAATTACATCATATGACCCCTTTAAAAGCATACATTTTCTGCCTGGTGTTACTTAGTTGTTGTAATCTGGCAACCATGCACATTCACTCTACATGTTTATCAGTATAACGATTATACAGCATGATGAAAATGTGACTAAGTTTTTGTTGACTAAAACTAGACTAAAATGCTCAGACATTTAATTGACTAAAACTTGACTAAACAAAAACGGGTCAAGGTTGACTAAATATGATAAAAGTAAATTTGACAGGACTAAAACAACTAAATAAAAAAAAATACTGACAAAGTTAACACATTTTCAGCCATTATTCCAGTCTTAATTGTCACATGATCCTTCAGAAACCATTCTAATATGCTGATTTGCTGCTCAAGAATTAAAGAATTTTCCTGATCTCAAACTTTTGAATGGTGTATATAATTTTTTTTTTTGTGTATACATGTATAAAGTATTATAATGATTTAATTTTGCACATTGTTTTAAAAGAGGGCATTGGGTAAGATCAATATCCAATTCATTATTGATGATTTTCAAAATATTTGAGAGTTGTAGCACTAACAAAAAAAGCAGTTCTTTTTAAAAGCTACATAGCAAAGTATTAATCTGTTTCTCTTACGTGTGACATTTATTATGAACAGAAACAAAGTGCTGTATCTGGGTCTCTCGGCTAAAGAGTTCACGATTACAGTATATATAGATCTACTACTGATTAAGCAGCGGGCAGCTTGAGTTCACACACAGAAATATCTGTATTCAGAGAGTTAGCGCTTAATATAGCTCTGCAAATCCTTAAAACCTGTTTAGTTTTACATGCTTTACATCCTGTAGCGTTTCTAGTCCTTATGGCCCAGAGTGAGCTTGCGTTGCATGTTAAGTGCTGACGTGTTAATGATCTACGGCACTGCGTAAAGGGTCTTGGGAGGGCTAAGGGTCAGTGTCACATGGTTTGTGTGCAGAGAATTTCATAATGTTTTATAAACTGGGAAACTGGTGGCTGATGGTACTTGGCACCAAGTTTTGCCATGTTCTGTTGACCTAGTCTGTGCGTTATGCCATTGTGTGTGCTTGTTTAGGATGAGTTGGTTTGGGTGAGGCTCAGCATGTTAGGCCTGATTCCCTGCCCCATGAGCGGATAGTTATCTCACAGAGGAACCAAAGGGGAGATTAGTGGCAACAATGAATTTCCATACAGCAGCAGCAGCCTCACTCATGACTCAGCACTGGCCTTTAGTACACTTGTGTACTGTCTGTATGTGTCTTCATTTGTGTCTGTGAGCATCTCTGTTGCTTTCTCCATCTGTGCAGAGCTTGTGGACGACGTATGTCTTTGTCTTTGTTTGGTCGTTTGTGTCTGTGCGCTGTCATATTGTCTTTCTTTCACTTGATTGTGCACTCATTATGCTGTTCATAAGTTACCTACTGTTTACACACGCTTTAACGTGTTTTCATTCCACCTGCACCGCACTATTGTGACTGAACACCTCCATGCCACGTGGTTTACCTGCTACCACGAGTAGGGCTGCACAATTATGACAAAAATCATAATTGTCGATTATTTCCTTGAGATTGTAATTGTGATTATTAATAACGATTATTTTGAACAGATTTATGGCATTGTTTGAAGCTGGATGCCATATTTTTATATAAAATATATATATAAAAAAAGGCTGAAAACACTCTTCCTGATCTTTTATTGCTTTTCTATAGCATTGAGCCTCAAATGTCAACTATACATTGGTTTGGTTTCTTCTTTATAGAGGTCTGCACGGGCTTTAAACTGAAGCCCGAACCCGGCCCATACCCGAGATCGTCTGACCCGACCCGACCCGACTGGCACAGTTAAATTTAGAGCCCGAACCCGAAGTCTTTTTTTTTTCCACAACGAATAGCCAATTAAAAAAAAAAAGAGATATATTTCACGATTGCATGCAACGGTCAGTAAACAAATACATGTAAAGAAACAGATTCATCGAGGCTCGGCCAGTTCACAAGGCAAAAGAAAAAAACCCACTTACCAGTTATGGAAGTTTATGAATATCAGGTGCAGCGGTCACATAAATTCTGCCGAGTTTTTGAATGGTTGTATATATGACAAGACGATAATTCTTCCACCGTGCAAAATTATGGTCATTTTCGTCAGTTAAGGCTCGTTAGCATTCGGCCTGCTTTAAATCAGTCACAGAGATGTAGTGCGGTAAGATCGCATTTATTTGAATTACATAATTTATTTGAATTAGCGAGACAGAGAGAGAGAGAGGGATGAAAGTTGCGTGCGTGAACCTGTCTGCGCGTCTCTCTCTACAAGCAATGAGGGTTACTTCAAAAACAGCGATTTTACCCCCTCATTGCAGAGAAATATAACGTTGCGAGTCAGTAGCCTATCATTTTACTAATAAAAGCTTCCGTGCTGTGTTCGCTGCGCGATCTCTCTGATGTCTGTGTGCAATAACGTGTGTGCGCGCGTCTATGAAAGCAGCGAAGCCTGCATGTTTTAGTTTAGCTACAAACCCGAGCCCGACCCGAGCCTAAAGCTATTCATTAAAAATTAACCCAACCCGAAAGTATTTCGGGACCCGTCGGGCTCGGGTCGGGTAGCAGACCTCTACTTCTTTAAACAAAAAAGGTAAAATTATGCATTGTATAATAATGTTATACTAAAAGGAAAAAAAAAGAAAAAATGGTTTACTAAAGCTATATATTTCATTTACAATTAAACAGACGAAATTTCAAATTACAGTAACATTTTACAGTACAATTTATATTATCAGGGCTCCAGACTAACATTCGAGAGCATGATTTGGTAGCACTGAACATGTAATATTATAAGTTTTGTCTCTTAGAAATGCACATTAGAACAGGAGCTTGAGTTCAGAGTAGCAGGAGCTCGAGTTGGGATGCAGATGTACATTTGACAGTAACATTGTGAAAACTGTAACCGCCTCATCTTTTATACATAACCAAAAGTACAGCACCTCATTACCATGGTAAAAAAGTAGCCTAACTATATGGTTCCTATGGTGTTTGCATTGAAAAACAGTAGCCACATTCAGTCGATTACAAATCCACATCAACTGATAGAATAATTAACAAAATAATGTAATTATATTCCATTACTCCTTTTAACATATTTAGTATATTAATAATATAATAATACTCAATATGAATATCCTACTTTTCTGCCACTGTACCATTGTTACTGTTAGTGTTACTACAGTAAAACTGTGGTAAATGGGGGATTTATGGATTGATATTTATCAGGTAAATGGATAGATTTGTGGATTGAAACGTCTTCTAACTGGATCGTTGTTGCACTGTTTCTGCTGCTTTCTGCATCAGTGTTGATGAGAATAGCAGCTCCGATTTATTTGGCTTTAAACTAGTTCAAATTAAAGAGACGTGATTTGTACTGGAGTAAACTGCACTGAACTCGAAAGCTTTTACCGGATTTCACAGCGCTGTTTAGCATGGATCGCGACTGGTCATACTGCAATAAATCTTTGTCTGCTCTAAGCTTCGCGTTGCGCTGTTTTCTTTGAGCGCTTGCAGCCAGATGTTGGGTCAGTGTGGCGCGGCAGTTCAAACAAGTACGCTTATTTTTTGTTTAGCTTTTGACACGTTTGCCTTTTAACTAGGCTGCCGCGGTGAAGGAATTTCTTTGCGGTAATTTTGAGTGGCTCAATAGCGCGGCGTGCATACTCGCACACACACACACACACACACACACATATGTATATATATATGTATATATATATATATACACATACATATACATAAATTGTGTATATGGTTGGCTGATGTAACGAGGTCATATTCAGAAACCAATGAAACCGAAACTAAATCGCGTTGAAACAGGAAGTGAAGTAAACAGAAGAGAATGACAAAATAACGGTCCACATAACAAAACATAAACCTGACAATAAGATTGTTAGTCTATTGTTAGCCTGTGTGTGTATATATATATATATATATATATATATATATATATACACACAGTACAGGTCAAAAGTTTGGAAACATTACTATTTGTAATGTTTTTGAAAGAAGTCTCTTCTGCTCATCAAGCCTGTATTTATCGGATCAAATACAGAAGAAAACAGTAATCTTGGGTAAAATGTTATTACAATATAACATAATGGTTTCTGTTTTAATATACTTAAATATAATTTATTTTGCGATTCAAAGTTTAAATTTCCATCAAATATTACCCAGCTCAAAGTGTCACATGATCCTTCAGAAATCATCTTTGCATTATGCTGATTTATTATCAGTGCTGGAAACCGTTGAGCTGCATTTTTTTGGAACCTGTGATACTTTTTTTTCAGGATTCTTTGATGAATAAAAAGTTAAAAAGAAGAGCATATTAAAAAGAAGAGTATATACTACCGTTCAAAAGTTTGGGGTCAGTAAATTTTTATTCTTTCTTTTTTTGAAAGAAATTAAACTTTTTATTCCGCAAGGATGTGTTAAATTGATAAGAAGGGATAGCAAAGATTTATATTGTTAGAAAAGATTTATATTTTGAATAAATGCTGTTCTTTTAAACTTTGTATTCATCAAAGAATCCTGAGAAAGAAGAAAAAAAAAAAAAAACACAGTTTCCAAAGAAATATTTGGCAGCACAGCTGTTGCCAAGATTGATAATTCTAATAATAAATCAGTATTTTCTGAAGGATCATGTGACACTTTAGACTGGAGTAATGGCTGATGGAAATTCAGCTTTGCATCACAGAAATAAATTATTCTTTAAAGTACTGTATATTAAAACAGAAACCATTATTTTATATTGTAATAACATTTTGCAAGATTACTGTTTTTCTTCTGTATTTTTGATCTAAATAAATGCAGGCTTGGTGTGCAGAAGAGACTTCTCTCAAAAACATTACAAATAGAAATGTTTCCAAACAATTGACCTCTACTCTATATATATATATATATATATATATATATATATATATATATATATATATATATATATATATATATATATATATATATATATCAGTTAACATCCGGACCCGACTGATTAATATTTTTCTGATATTTCACCTAAGGCAGGGATGGGATGTCAAAGTAGCTCTGATGTTGTTGCGCCACACGGTGGCTGTGTAAGGGACCTGTCTTTGAGTGGGTCTTAAACCTACCATTCAACTACATCGTTCAAAACGCTGATTCATTCGAGATATGTAATTAAACACGTTGAAATCATTTTAACCCTGAGGGACACTTGAAGCTGGCTCAGCTGACCAGCAATGCGTCGATGCTAAGACAGATTTTTGCTTTGACATGACAACCTGTTTTCACAAATATACATTACTCAGCCTGAAGGACAGACGCAGGTAACCGCACGCAATCAGTCGATCTCTCTCATTCGCTGTCTGTTTAGGCTTGTTAAGTGCAAATTTACTGAGCCTCTGTACAAATCAGCATGGTACACATTGTTGTCATTACTAATATTCAGTATATATCCACCAAGTATAAAACGAAAAGGGCGTAACATTACGAAAAAAAAAAAAAAGAAATATCGCGGTTGCTGCAGTTGTTGCATTCCTCTGCGGTTATGCCCGTCAATAGCGCGGTATTGCGATATTGCGGTTATCGCGACAGCCCTACTTTTAACATATGTATCATGCACAACAGAGTGACAACGACTATCAGTTAGACAAAATGTCTTATCCAGTGTGTTTGAGTTTGTTAAACCCTGCACTGCAAACACCTCTTAAGCACACAGAAGAAATGGGCATTTTTAATTGTTTATTTATTTTTATAATCGCGGCTTTGAACGATTATGTAATCGTGGCATCCATAATCGTAATCGCGATTAGAAATTCGATTAATTGTGCAGCCCTAACCACGAGCATTATCTGTTTTGCGTCATTTTACGCTTTCTGTCTATGCTCAAATTCTGCAGATTTTGTGAACATCCAAGGTGGAATTGAAAACACAGCCTGCATTTCAATTTTGAGGTTTGGGAATGGTGCATAGCACACAAACATTAAGACATAAACGGCCCTTGTTTGAGGGAGATCAGAGGTCGACCGGTTTATGCTGAAAATAGCTTTTGAAACTGTAAGTAACAAAAATAAGACTTATTACTTTCTTTTTAATTTGTTTTATACAAATACACTATATAGTAGTGAAAAAAAACTTAGCTATTTCTAGATCAATCTATATTTCTGTCCTTTTCTTGTTGTAATGAAGTTAAGTGACAGCATGCTAAAACAAATACTGGTATATGGAAAAGTGCGCATATATGGACAGATTCTCTCTTGTTCAAATACACTTGGTGTATCGAAGTATTGTCACCAAACAATTAAATGTTGATGTATATACTGTTTCAAAGCTTTGGGGTCTGTTTAAAAAAAAAATTGTAATGTACATTTTAAAAAATATAGTATGAAACATTAATATTGTGATTTTTTAAATTTTTTATTTTTTATTTATTTAAACTTTTTCATGTCATTATATTTTAAATAATGCAATTTATTCCTGTGATAAAGTTGAAATTTCAGCATCCGTTTCTCCAGTCTTTAGTGCCACATGTTCCTTCAGAAATCATTCTTATATGCTTAAGAAACATTACTCAATGTTAAAAAGCAGTTTTGCTGCTTAGAATTTTTTTTGAGGAAACTGCGAAGCATTTTTTGCTCAATCAAGTTCATTTGACAGAAATCTGTTGTAAAACTATTTAAAAATGTCTTCATCTTTATCTTCCGATATCAGCTCAATTAGTTACAAATTTAAAAATATTAATTTCTTTAATAAAAAAATCTTAATGACCCCAAAAGGTTTTGAACGGTAGTGTATTTTATTGTATTGTATCGTATCATGAAGTAGTTGCTATTACCCTGCCCTAGTTTATATAAACTTGCTGGTCTCCTCCTGTTTTCTCACAGCTCTGACACACACACACAGACTATTGATATAAGACCTCACACTTACTCACACACACTTTTATGCAGTCTTTCCTGCTCTTACAGGCACATATGGGCCTACTTAACCCACATAAGTCTAATTTTGTTGGGAATTTAAAAATTCCAGGTATATTTCTAACTAATTATAGTTAGAAATCATGTTTTGTGCACATTTCTATCATGTTGTATTTTGGACTCCTGTAGCCTCTATGCCATCACAGGCATACAGGGCTGTAGAAAGACTAAGGAATAACACGTTCTGTATGTGTATTTGACAAACTTAAGTTACTGGAATAATGACAGAAAAAGCAATATCGGTCAACCTCTAGTAGCAATTTGATTAGCAGTTATTTGTTAACCAGCATTTTGTCTTTCACTGGTCACCATCAGCATAATTTCTTTGAGCATTTACAGTGTTATGCCATTCTTAAACTCTGTAGGAGCTTTAAAATTTGAAGTTAAAATATTACTAAAACTGCATGGTGTGAAATGGCCATTGTATTTCCTGTGTGTGAGTGTGTTGGGCCTGTACTAACCATGGATGCGTTTGTTCTTGCTGGATGGCGTGTGGTGCTGGTGTGGGGCTGGATGCTACAGGTATTGGTAAACTCTCCACTGCCGATGGCAAAGCCTTTGCAGATCCAGAGGTGTTACGCCGCTTGACGTCGTCGGTGAGTTGCGCGCTGGACGAGGCCGCCGCCGCCCTTACCCGCATGAGGGCCGAAAATACGCTCAACGCCAGCCAGGCCGACAAGTAGGCATCTTTTCTCACGCACACATGATTTCTCCTTCTGTGTCCACACGTTATGATGCAACATTCATGTTCAACCAGCAAGAATTACTTCATTGTTAAGGCTAAAAGCTGAATGTGTTTTAATGATCATCATATCAATGATTAAAGCACACTTGATATTTTGAAACCTCTGTAATTAGACACAAGCAGCTGTGTAAGTTTTCTTGCTCTTGCACGAGCCTTCAGTTAGAGTAGTTAGCTTAGCTTCGCCTGCACAGTCGCAGTAATTGTAGTAGTCTGGTTATTTTTAGCCGTAGCCTGGCTGAGGCCTGCTCGGACGGCGACGTGAATGCAGTGCGGAAGCTGCTAGACGAGGGACGCAGCGTCAACGAACACACAGAGGAGGGCGAGAGCCTGCTGTGTCTGGCCTGCTCAGCTGGATACTATGAGCTCGCACAGGTACTGTGTACAGACTCAAACACACTTCCAATCCCGAAGCTGATGACCGATACAACAACAACTCACATGTATAAATAATAGTAAATTAAATCATTAAAATTAAATAAATAATTGAGATGTGAAGGTTGTGTGTAATTTCTGCACCTGAAGCGACACTGAACTGAATTAGGAAAAAGACTATTTTTAAAAACATTTTGGAAATTATTCCTATCTGCCGTTTCTCATTCAGACAGGTAGCAATATAGCAGTTTTCAGCTGTGTGATTATTTATATAGTTGGAAAACATAAATTATATTACCACACAGCTCATTAATGTGACCCTGGGCCACAAAGTCATATGTACCAGTCATATGTAGCATGGGTATATTTGTAGCAATAGCCAGCAATACATTGTATGGGTCAAAATTATCCAGTTTTATTTTATGCCAAAAATCATTAGGATGTTAAGTATAGATCATGTTCCATGAAGATATTTTGAAAATTTCCTTGTGTAAAGATTTCAAAACTTCATTTTTGATTAGTAATATGCATTGCTTTAAAGGGGACTTTCTCTGTATTGTTTTTTTTTTTTTTTTTTTTTGCACCCTCAGATTCCAGATTTTCAAATGGTTGAAATGGTCTCGGCCAAATATTGTCCTATACTAACTAACCATACATCGATGGAGAGCTTATTTATTCAGAAATATTTCTTTAAAAAAATTGTCCCTTATGACTGGTTTTATTGTCCAGGGTCACATATAGATATCCAAGTTTATCTACATACAGTATAGTATATAGCAAAATATATACTGTATGAAAAATATGCTATATTATCTCCTAGCTCTAATCTGCTGAATCTGACTGTAAGGCAAAATATTAAAATATTACAAATGAAGAAAAGTGTAGTTTTATCAGTGTATTATCAGGGCCAGTATCCTTAATATTGATACCTCAAATGTACGGTTTTATTTGTAAATATTTTTAATTATTTCTAATATGTATGTTTGTGTGTGTATATGTATTTGCAGTAAGTTTTATGTTTAAGTTAGGTCATACGTATTAAAAAACACGTTTGTTAGTTTGTGTGAGGATCTAGCTTTTTGATGCAACATCAGTATTTGGAGTATCCTTATTTCCAGACCAATTCTCCCATTTTTGATTGCAATTGCTTATGGTGCTGCTAGTGGTGAAGAAATTACATGCTTTACCTTTAATTTTCAGTTTTAGTATAAGCATGCTCTGTGGTTGTTTGGGGAAAACATCTGTTGATAAGAGTTTGACTGGTTGTAGGTCTTGCTGGCCATGCATGCTAACGTGGAGGACAGAGGGATCAAAGGAGACATCACGCCACTAATGGCTGCTGCAAGCGGTGGTTACGTCGACATCGTCAAACTGCTCCTAGTGCACGGAGCCGACGTTAACGCACAGTCCTCGACAGGTACAACTTTTTTTTTTTTTAAATAAATAAAATGAAAACAACAGTATGAAATGAAAGTGCACTTAAATGGACCAAAAAGAGTAAAGTACGTTTTCACCCTTGTGCAATCCAACAAACAAACCTTGTGCTTGCAAACACACCTTGTTCATCCATTTTCTTCCCCATTCTTGCAGGTAACACAGCCTTGACATATGCATGTGCTGGAGGCTTCCTGGATGTAGTAAAGGTGTTGTTGAAGGAGGGTGCTAACATTGAAGATCACAACGAGAATGGTCACACTCCGTTAATGGAGGCTGCTAGTGCAGGCCACGTGGATGTCGCTCGTGTGCTCCTGGAGTACGGTGCTGGAATCAACACACACTCCAATGAGTTTAAGGAGAGCGCACTCACACTTGCTTGCTATAAAGGTGCGTCCCATTTATCATATTGTGTGTTTATATACATAAGATTATAATCAGAAAATGGTAATGATAATCAGATAACTTTTTTTTTTAGTTTTTTGGATATTGAATGTGATGATAGCCTTATGGCTGTATTAATCTCAGGGATGTGATTTTTCCATATAAATACGGATTTCCATATTTTCTGACCTCTGAGGGATGACCCATGTGATTCGCGTAGATCCGATGTTTGTTTTTTTTCTTCTGGGGCTTGGTTACTGCATGATGATTGAAATCGCGCAAATGGCCTTGAGCTATTACCTAAATAAACTGCGAAAAGATTGTTTTCTAAAACATCATGGATGGAATGGTCCTGAGAGCGCTGCACATTTTTATGAATGGCGGTGAGAATTTGAGATTGCTTAGTGCTGTCATAAAATTTGCAATGGTTGTGATGTAATTATATAATAGGCTGTAGTCTGACGCGCTACATACAGTACTGTTTTTAGTTTTGATTCACTGTTTTAATGCTAGCTGCTCTTGGTTTGAGCTGCTTTAATTTGCATTTGGGAACCCAACATTTGACATTAGTAACATTTATAAATCTGTTGTTTACAAAGAGAAATTTCAGTGTCACATAATCCTTCAGAAATCGTTCTAATATGCTGATTTGCTGCTCAAGAGACATTTCTCATTATTATCAATGTTAAAAGCAGTTTTTCTGCTTAATATTTTTGTGGAAACGATACCACTCAAACATTTGTATCAGATTTCAAAAAGAGAGAAATTAATAATTTTATTCATCGTGCTTGAAAGTGATAAAGTGAGTGAAGACATTTAAAATGATTTTTATTTAATAAATGCGTAACAAATTTAATATATTTGATAAATGTAAATAAATGCTGTTTATTAAACTTTATATTTATCAAAAATCACCATTTCCACAAAATATGAAGCAGCAAAATTGTTTTCAACATTGATAATAATCAGAAATGTTTCTTGAGTCAAATAAATTGTAAGGATTTCTAAAAGATCATGTAACACTGAAAACTGGAGTAATGAAGAAGAAAATTCTGCTCTGCATCATAGGAATAACATTACATTTTATAATATACTAAAATTGAAAATTTAATATATAATAGAAAACCCTTTTTTTTTTTTTTTTTTTTTTTTTTTTTTTTTTTGTAAAAAAAATTGTAATTTTTTTTTTTTTCTATTTTTTTTTAACTTCAATTAAATAAATTCAGCCTTGATGAGCAGAATATATTTATTTCAAAATCATTAATTGTAATGTTTCCAAACTTTTGGCAGGTACTTTAATGATAATAACAGTTCTATATACTTTACTATGATATATTGTTATCATGATTATTAAATGCTGCTTTTTATTTTTTACAGGACAATAGTATGTATTACAATATAAGATATATCTTTTAATGTGCTAAAATATTTATTTTTAGTAATAAATGCTGGGGGCATGGCTTGTGGGCGTGACTTGGTGCATGGTCAAATTTTCCTTCTTTTTTGTCTCTAGCTGATCACATGCCTGTAATCTGAATTTTAGGTCTTATATAAAACTTTTTACAGAATTGCAACTGTAATTGAGCATTCATGTATATCTGCACATTGGAAATGTGAATATGGCTATATTAAATACAGACAGAAGAGAATTTTACCAAATTGCATTGTAATAAATAGCTAATATTTCCAATAGAGAATAACCTTAATAGATGAAAAACATGCATATTTTAGTTTACTTAAAATATGCTTTTTACATGTGCATAACAGTTCGAAGATTTGGGGGCAGTAAGATTTTTTTTTTTTTCTGCAAAAAAAAATTCTTTTATTCAGCAAGGATTATTTAAATTCATAGAAGTTTAAAGGGTTAGTTCACCCAAAAATGAAAATTCTGTCATTAATTACTCACCCTCATGTCATTCCAAACCCATGTGCAAAGAAAACTATAATAACAATTTATTCCACAATTCTTGTCCCTGAGTTACCGTCTTCCGCCATTTTGGAGAGTACCCCAGAGCACAATCAACGTAATCAGCGGTGATTACGTTCAGTAGACAGCGTGTGCGTGCTGAACGTAAACTACGGTGACTAGGGGAGGGGACATGTTCGGTTCACTTAGTTTTGTCATGGCCACAACATAACACATGGGAACATATGTCGTGGCATATTAACTCGTGAGATTGTGATATGTTGTGGTCACAAGATCATTTTGTCATGGCCTTGAGATGTTATGTTGAGGGAACGACATCCATTTCTCTTAGCCTCGACGACTTCTGTTGAGGGAATGACATTTTTCTCTCACAACACATCACGTTCTCACGAGTTAGTATGATGTTCCCACGAGTTAAAATGTCGTGGCCACGACAAAACTAAGTGAATCGAACATGTCCCCTTCCGGTCACCGTAGTAAACAATGTTGATTACGTTCTGGGGTACTCTCCAAAATGGCGGAAGATGGTAACTCGGGGAGAATAATTGCTAAATAAATTGTTGTTATTGTTTTCTTTGCGCAAAAAAAATATTCTCGTAACTTTGTAAAATTATGGTTGAACCACTGATGGCACATGGACTATTTTACCGGTGTCCTTACAACGTTTCTGGACCTGGGAACATTGCAGTTGCATTGCTGTCTAAAGAGGGTCAGACAGCTCTCAGATTTGATCAAAAATATCTTAATTTGTGTTCTGAAGATGAACGAAGGTCTTACGGGTTTGGAACGACATGAGGGTGAGTAATTAATGACAGAATTTTCATTTTTGGGTTAACTAACCCTGTAAATTGAAGGATTATTTAAATTAAAAAAAGAAGATTGCTATTATGCTGTTCCTTTGAACTAGCTAATTATCACAATACTGAAAAAAAAAAAACTGTTTTAGCTGTTTTCAGAAGTGAGAAACGAGAAAATGAACTCGCAAATGAAACCAGCATATTCTAATTATTTCTGAAGGATCTTGTTTTTTTTGTTTTTTTTTTAAAGAAATTAATCATTTTAATTATCAAGGTTGCATTATATTGATCAAAAGAGACAGTAAAGAAATGTTTAATGTTATGAAAGAATTGTAATTTAATTAAATGCTGTTCTTTTGAAAAGAATCTTGAAGAAATTGCATGTAATATAGTTTCCTAAAAATATTAAGCAGCACAACTATTTTCATCATTGAAAAGAAATGTTTATTAAGCACTAAATCATCATATTAGAATGATTTCTGAAGAATTATGTGACTGAAGTAATGGCTGCTGAAAATTCAGCTTTGCATCACAGGAATAAATTACATTTGGGGTGGGGGATATATATATATATATATATATATATATATATATATATGGGCTGTCAAACGATTAATCCAAAATAAAAGTTTTTGTTTACATAATATAAGTTTGTTTACATAATGTGTACTGTATATATTTATTATGTGTATATATAAATACACACACATGCATGCATATATTTAAGAAAAATGTTTGTTTTATGTTACAATATTTATATTTTATATTACAATATTTATTTAAATTATGAATATACATATATGCATGTAAATACATGCAAATATTTTCGAAATATATACTGTGTGTGTATTTATATATACATAATAAAATTTCACAGTACACTATGTAAACACTTATTTTGGATGCGATTAATCGTTTGACAGCACTAATATGTATGTGTGTGTGTGTATATATATATATATATATATATATATATATATATATATATATATATATATAGCGCTATAAACGATTAATCATATATTAGCGTATCCCAAATAAAAGTTTTTGTTTACATAATATATGTGTATATACTGTGTATATTTATTATGTATATATAAATACAAACACATGCATGTATATATTTAAGAAAAACATGTTATATTTATATATTAAATATATTTTTATATAATATAAATTATATGAATATAAATATAAACTTTTAAATACATGTAAATATTTTCAAAATATATACTGTATGCGTGTGTCTTTATATATACAAAATAAATATATACAGAAGACACACATATATTGTGTAAACAAAAACTTTTATTTTGGATGCGATTAATCGCGATTAATCGTTTGACAGCCCTAATAATCACACATGTCTTGTGGAGAGATTTCAGAGTATGCATTTATTTGTCATTTTAACTGTTTGAAAACAGAGTGTAAATGTAGAAGTCCTTCAGAGGTTTCTTATCCTGTTGCACCCTCAATAGGACCAGCGACTAGTCGACGTCATGCTTAAAGCGTCGTGGCAGAGCATTAAAGTCGATTAGTCGGTCCAACCCCTGATATATAATATAATATAATAAAATAAAAATTGTGAAAGTAATTCACAGTATTACTTTATTTACAGTGATTTTGTTCAGATAAATGCAGCCTCGGTGAGCATAAGTAACTTTATTCAAAAATATTTAAAAAAAAAACCTTACCATCCCCAAACTTGTATACTAGACTATTCCGATAGCTGTGGTGCATGTTATTACTGTCCTTTCGTAATAAAGACCTAACCAAAGTATAGACCTTAGTTGGACAATGATGTGCATGTAAACATGGTCACTGAAACCATGTTACAATATAATATATAATATACCCATATATATATATATATGCCCAACTGTATATTATACATTCAGTCTGTTTAAAACCTTTTGGGGTGAAATTAACTGTATCTTGTATGTTCTTTAGGGCACTTGGACATGGTCAGGTTTCTCTTAGAAGCAGGAGCCGACCAGGAGCACAAGACAGATGAGATGCACACTGCACTCATGGAGGCCTGCATGGTAACACTGTCTCCTATCTACACAGTCTTGAGGTACTTCCTCTGATGTTTGCGCAGGTCTTTTGAGACATTATTCTCGTGCTTATTTTGTGTAGGATGGGCATGTGGAGGTGGCACGGCTGCTATTGGATAGCGGGGCGCAGGTAAACATGCCTGCTGACTCATTTGAGTCACCTCTGACGCTGGCTGCCTGCGGGGGCCACGTGGAACTGGCGGCGCTTCTGATCGAGAGGGGGGCCAACCTGGAGGAGGTGAACGATGAGGGCTACACTCCACTGATGGAGGCAGCTCGTGAGGGCCATGAAGAGATGGTAGCGCTGCTCTTGGCACAAGGTACTAGGGTCACCTCAGTTTTGTAGACTTCACCCATAAGACCTGGCAATGTTTAATACATGTGTAAATAGGGTATAAACAGTTTTGAACCAACTTTCAGCCACTTCCAGAGGTAGTCAAAAATGTGTCGTGGGCGACTGTGCACATACAGCCACAGAAAACCTGTGAAGGGGTTATGGGATGTGTTTTGAGAAAGCGTACCAAAAAAAATCAATGCCAATTACACTATTCTGATCCTAAACACACACATTATGTTTGAAATCCCACTTGCGAGTGAGGGGAGGGTCTAGACAAAATCTGAACACAAGTGTTCAAAGGAGTTGCATTAAAAATGAAAAAATGAAAAAAATTAAGACCAGGTCTAAACTCTAATGTGTCTCGACTGACCGCTTGTGATTGGACCACTGAAAATGCAAACAGGACCCAAGTTAGTAATGCAAAACCAGAATCCATTTAAAAGTGGTACTACCACAAAAGATGTATTGGGTGTTTTGACCGCAGCAAACTTTGTATTTCAAACTGTCTTAAATATAGATTCCCTTTCTAAGTTCACAAATTTAAGGATTTTTTTTTTTATCGGTTGATTTTAGGTGCAAATATTAACGCTCAGACAGAGGAGACGCAGGAGACTGCATTGACTCTGGCATGTTGTGGGGGCTTCCTAGAGGTGGCTGATTTCCTCATCAAAGCTGGTGCTGACATTGAGTTGGGTTGCTCCACCCCGCTCATGGAGGCTGCACAGGAGGGGCATCTGGAGCTGGTCAAGTACTTGTTGGCTGCAGGTGAGGCATTGCGTCGGATGTAATTCTTGAAATTTCTTCTTTCTATGACACTGTAATATGTTCACACACTACTCTCTATCTGTTCAGGGGCTAACGTCCACGCCACAACAGCCACGGGTGACACAGCTCTGACATACGCCTGTGAGAACGGACACACAGATGTGGCCGACGTGCTGCTGCAAACAGGGGCTGACCTGGTTTGTGGATATCCTTTTTTACCATTATTGTATTTGGTCCCAGTTTATATTGAGTGATCTTAAAGGTCCCCTGAAATGCTTTGAAACACGCAGCGTTATTCTATGTGTTGATGTCATTTTAACTGAAACAGGAAGACAGGGCGGGACATATCAAGCAGCCCCGCCCCTTTTTAAAACAGCCAATAACATTCGTTTATATCACAGCTTGGGCTAAAGCTGTTCAGAGCCGTTGAACTCCGTAAATCCGCTTTTGACAGGGTATGACAGTCACAATCTCATCAATATTGCTATAAAATATGGCATTCTGTGTAGAATTCAAATAGGTCCGATACCTTTTATGGTGTGCGCCGACTCTCGCATGTGGTCCGCTCCGTGCTATCGTGTCTCTGGACCGGCGCAGCGTGTGTGTGCGGTGTGGTGGTTGGTGTGACACAGCGTGAAACCAGACTTCTTTTTCCTTGATGGAAAGCATATTTACACTGTCTGAATCGTTCCCTGTCCCCTATATAGTGCACTACGTGCCATTCACCGTACAGAAAATACTAATTCTGTGAACAAGTGACCTATTTCAGTCACAGCTTCAGCGTCTATTTATAGTGTAGGGGGCGGGTGCTACGCATTCTGTAGAGCATTTGATTGGACAGAAAGTTTGATGAGGATGAAGTACGATGTGACGTCAAAAAAATCGTTGAGCCGTTTTGGCGGAAGTGACGAACTGCAAGCTTTGAATGCTTATATCTTCTAAATGCGAATTTTGTCACTGTGTTGGAGCACACTGGCATACAGATAACCGTAAGACTAACATATTGATACTAACGCCCCAAAAACTTCAATTTTGATTTCATGAGACCTTTAACTACTGTGTACTCGCATTTAAATTAATCATTTGTTACAATGCTCTTATTGTGTACATACTTGATTTTACATTATACTTATATTTAAAAAAAATACCTGCATGTAATTACATCTTTAAATAATTTCTGTAATTACATTTATAATTACTCTGTTGACACATCCCTTACACCTTAACCCCA
>JAFVLL020041744.1:0-23472 GCA_021397915.2 Tor tambroides | reverse complement strand
AAGTTGATTGTAAAGCCATTGCTGCCAGTTCTACAGGTTTTTAACAATACATCCAAGCACAAACACTGCAAGCTAAAGTTTGGGATTATTTTCATGTGTTTTATACAGTATGTTTCCAAAATAAAATGGTTGTTTTACAATATTGAGCATGTGGTAGTTTATTGAAGTTGATTGTAAAGCCATTGCTGCAATCATTTGATTTTTACACTTTATGTATGTGTACAGTGTTGATCTAAATGCAAACTAGGTTCTAATTGAACGTACAGTTGTGTATTCACTCATGTTGAAAGTACGACGGTGAAACAACGTCGTGTTATCAACGTTGATTCAATTTGCAAAATCAACACATAATTCAACGTTAATCCAACGTCTACAGAACGACCTTAATTCACCAATGCTGAAGGTAAGACGGTGAAACAACGTCACAATATCAACGTTGATCCAATTTGCAAAATCGAAATATAATCCAACGTTGATTCAACCATGGTACCCGACGTTGATTCACCGCTGAATCAACGTTGAAATGCCGGCTGGGTCTGTTACCCTCACACTTACACAAGTACTGTTCAGCCACACCTGTCACCAATCATCACCATAATTAATGACATTAGAAACACGTAGGCAAATGCTCATTCATTGTCTGTACTTGCTTGTATATACCATCATTGTTGGACTCTTTACTTACCTACTTACTGACTTACCTGACTCTCCCTTGTTGTTCCCCTCATTGCTACCTCATCGCCATTTTCTCCTTGTCATCTTGTGAGTATTCCTTATGTTATTTCCACGTTACCTGAAACCACAGACTGTCAGTTACACCACGCATGTATTATCACTGCTGCACCTTCTTCTGTCTTTATCACCTTTTGTGATTCAATAATAGCCAAATCAATGACATAAGCCCAGATCAACATTATGGACTCATTGGGGCCTCTATGCAGTGCACCATCATCATTACTGCTTTGGGGTCCCATTGAGGATCTTGATAACTATTTTCTTCAAGCTTTACAACGATGTTCCAGAGACCCAGATAACAGTGCCAATACCAACCTGGTCTCATGACAAAAATGCAACTTTTTTGCAAGACGCAAATTATGTACCTCCATCTACATTACATGACATATTCGATGTGAGATGGTATAACGTACCATCCGCACCACACCTAAACGATAATATGAACAAAAGCGAATGTGATGTAAAAAGGAAATGGCAATCATGCCGTTTCAGCTTGTTTTTTGATGTCTCATCTTCCAGCTCTTTCATTGTGAGTCATGTTTTTGACGTGATTCATATCCAAGGATTTCACATCCCAAATCTAATTCTGTGCCGGCTGAGCTACCGAGCAAACTTGTTACATCCGGAAAGCAAAACATGTGGAGCTGTAATCATAATTGTGTACGAAAATGATTACAAGTGTTCACTGTTTTACCGCCTCTAGTGTTCATTTCTATTGGAAACTGCAGTGATATGTACTTATTGGCACGTATTTCTCGTCTTGCGAAAAAGTTCCCAAATGTACATTTTCATCATGAGACCAGGTAAGCCAATACACAAGCTCCTCCATCCTCCTCTACTACCTGTTCCGTCAATCCAGCACCCTACTCTGATGCAGTGGAGGATTGCATAGTCTTTTTTTTTTTTACTTCAATGTTTTCTAGTCCTGGAGATGCATTTGCAGCAGTTCCCCAATGAGAGGTCCAGAAATTGCCTACATCATCTCACTGCTCACTGGGCATGCCCTGCAGTGGGCCAATTCTTTTTGAAATTAGGCCAGCTCCGTAGTGCAATAATTGGATGTATTCCTCAACCACTTCTGTCAAGTTTTCGATACTCTGTCCAGTTAAGCAAAGCTTAATGAAAAACTTTACCATCTTCATCAAGGAAAGAAATCCATCATTGATTATTTACTCCCAGGCAGGGCCTTGGACCATCCCTCTGGCTTCGTTTTGCAGCATATGACAACCAGATGGATCCGGAGAACTTCATTCAACTCTCCATCTGGGTGGGTCATCGACTGCAGCCATGTAGCATTAACAATAGCGCCCAGCAATCCTTCCTCTTTGGTCACCCTCCAGAACCATATTTTGAGCCCATGCAAGTGGTCTTGTTTTGCCTTTCGCCACGTGAATGACGACAACAAAACATGAAGGAGAGGCTGTGTCTGTATTGAGGAGCTGGTGGCCATGTCATTGCAGAGTTTCCCATGAGATCTCACTGTTTTCATCATTCAACCACTTTCTAAGACAAATTCTCCATTACAAACCTAAGCATTGATTTCCTAATTCTATCTCCCATACATTTACGGCTCTCCTTGATTCATGAGTGGCCAGAAATTTCATCTCCAGGAAGGTCTGCTGCCAGCTCTCCCAATGATCCCCTGCAATTTGAAAATCCCCATCCACTCCATAGTGGGCAAATCCCTGGGCTATGGGCCCACCACAAAGACCTCCAATGTTTTCAAGGATTTGTACATTTCTATCGTTGTTTCATTTACAATTATAGTAATATAGCCACCCTTCTCACTTCATTACAGAAATCCAAGCCTGGGACACCCAGTGCCACCTTCCAACTCCTCAAGTCCTCCTTCACCACTGCTCCCATTATCATCCATCCTGACCCTGAGCTGACTTTCATAGTCAAAGTTGATGTGTCTACCACAGGAGTTGGAGTAGTACATTTTCAGCAACAGGGGAAACCTGCCAAACCTTATCCATGTGCCTTCTTCTCCAGGAAAATTACCCTGGCAGAGCAAAACTTATCAGCAGTGAGGAGTTATTGGCTATCAAGCTGGCACTGGAGGAGTGGTTCCACTGGCTAAATGTTTCCCAGCATTCTTTTGTGGTCATCACCAATCATTGCAACCTCAAGTACCTGAGAGATGTCCAGTGGGCCCTGTTCTTTATGCGGTCTCAACTTCCATGTCAGGGGGCAGTCATGGCATCATGGTTAGAGAGTCGGACTTGTAACCCGAAAGTCGTGGGTTCGAATCTCGGTACCGGCAGGGATTTTAGGAGGGGGGGTGTGAATGTACAGTGCTCTCTTCCAGCTTCCATACCATGACTGAGGTGAGACCCTTGAGCAAGGCACCGAACCCCCAACTGCTCCTCGGGCACCGCAGCAAAAATGGCTGCCTTCAGGGTATGTGTTCACTACTCACTGCTTAGTGTGAGTGCACTTGGATGCACCATACTTGGCTATATGTCACATCCTTTCCTTTCCTTAACTTCTAAGGTTCAAGAATTCAGGAATCCATGTTCCTTCCATACCACTCTTTGAGCTTAAACCCATCCTTCCAAGTTTGTTTGTTAGGGCCACTGTTGAACCTGCTCTGCCAGGTTGCCCAGAGGGATTGACTTTCGCTCCATCTTCACTCCGCTGTCAACTTATAGACTCCCTGGGCTTGGGTCATCCTGGTAAGTAGAAAACCCTCTCACTCCTGCAAAACCGCTACTGGTTGCCCAGTATGTCCCAGGATGTCCAGCAATACTTACAAGGAGTTTCCAGCAGTGAACCACTGGTTGGAGCAGAGTGAGAGGGTATAGAACTCAGCTCAAAGCCATCTGACCTGACGATCCTCCTCTGCCTCTGCTCATGGACTATGGGCTGGTCTATGCTGTCCACAAGATCCTGGACTCCCTGCACCATGTGGATGGAGTTGGCCCTGAAATAAGAAGCTCTAATCCTCAGGAGTGGTCTGTGAGTGGGGTGGGGGGCATGGGGGTACTGTCACGGTTACACCAGGCTACCCCTTACCATCACAGTCTGTTACCCTCAAACTCACCCGAGTACACTATAAGGACACGGACACTATAAACACTTAAGGCAAACACTTACTCATTGTCTGGGCTTGTTGTAGGGCTGGGCGATATATCTCATGCGATATGCAATGCGCATCTCGTCAGTAAAGCCGGTTCCTTGATTAGCGGTAAATCCCCATCACCTGTTTTCAAATGGAGCGGTGTTTAATACACGGAGCCGTAGATCACTGAGAAGCTACGCAATATCGCTCTCATTATCGCAGATGAATCGCCGTCAATAATGAACGCGATATTGCGTAGCTTGTCAGTGAACTACGGCTCCGTGTATTAAATGCCGCTCCATTTGAAAACAGGTGATGGGGATTTACCGCTAATCAAGGAACCAGCTTTACTGATGAGATGCGCATGCATATCGCATGAGATATATCGCCCAGCCCTAGCTCGTTGTGTATATTGTCATTGTCAGACTCTCTACTTACCTGTTTGGAATCCCTATTTGTTCTCCTTGTTGCTCCATCATCTCCTCATTGCTTGAGTATTTTTAGTGTTCTCTTCACACTACCTGCAGCCATATACTGTGTTACTCCATGCAGATATCATCACTGTTTATTTATCACTGCTCCATCAGTACTCACCATTGTTATCATCTTTTGTTATTCAATAAAACCGCTGCTGTTGTGTTCACTTGCTGTCTTATGTGACATCTGTGACAAGTATATTCTTTTAAAGTATATTACTTCTGTAATAAGTGCTCTTTTTGCTAAACTGTGATCTTTTTCCCAAGGGTAACAACTTCCATTCCATTGCACAGAAGACAAAAATTAATGTGGGTTTGTAAAAACAATCTTATGTCATCAATTCGGTAACATAGCAAAAGACAGATGTGTAAATGATACATTTGTGACTAATTTAAGACAACAGATATTTCAGTAAAATTAATTATAGCCACAGAAGTTGTCCGTTTAGAACAGTTACTGATTTTAGATTAAATTTCATGGTATTCAATGGTAAAAATCTTAGATTCTGTCTAGGGTTTTATGGCACATTTGGAGATGCTGCTTAACAGCATATTCTTGGCATTCCAATCATTCTGTATTTCTGGATATTTCAGCAAGCACAGATGCCAAATGCAACAGATGGCGTTCAAACCTAAGCGCGTGTGTGCTTTGAGGTCTGTGACATCAGCTGAGAAATATATTAAGCTGCTGAATGGAAAATATTGGCCTACAGATATACAGGCCTCAACTAACAATTAGCATATGCAAATTATTCAAATTAAGTACTCATCTAATCCAAGTCCTCTAAATGCCTCTATTATACAATACTACAATCAATATAATAAAAAAAATAATAAATAATAAATAAATACATACGTACATACATACATAAAGAACACTGACTTATAAAACGTGGTGGTGATTGCATGTAAAAGAACATATGGATATTAGTTTTTCTTTTTTATTTATTTATTTATTTATTTACTTAGACATGCATTCAGAAATTTTACATCTTTCTGAAGTATGCCATCTGTCATTGGATGTGTAGTGCATGAAAATCACATCTTCCCAGCAGTTACACTAGACTCTCACTGAGATCTTAAAAGTTTTGGCCTTCAAAATGTCTAACTTGTCATGGACAAGCTGATGATGCCAAAAGTTGTGGAAATTGAGAACTAGTTTTGTCATCTAATTAAAAGTGAATTCATGTTGTCGTTGTATACCCAGATGTATGAGATACACACACACACACACACACACACACAGGTTGTATAAAAGTCGATTCCCTGGAAGCATCCAGTCTAACCGAAATTCCCTGTGGCTTATTTATTTAATCCTTCCATTTTAACCTTCGAGTGTGATTTATGACTGCCATTAATCTTAGGCTGCACGTTAATTCCACAGCACACAGGTTCATCTGACCAGTGCCCTTTCAGATCCCAGCTGCGGTGACTCACTGTGTCATCTGGTAATATATGCAAATTTTTTTCCATATCCTTCGTAAGTGGATGGTTTTAAGGAGATGAAGCCTCAAATCAGAGATAGAGCCTAATTCAAATCAACTCAGATGTGTCTGATTCGTAATGCAAAGCAAGTACATGTTGCATTCTCAGTGCTGCTGAAAGCAATGCTACAGTGGACATTACAATAAATTGTTCTTTAAAACTGCAGTCAGTTTTCAGTTTCAAATGTTTGAATAGAACCTTTTGAGTAATTTACAAATAAATATCCTAAATATGTTCATATCCATCTAGCTGAATAATAACATCTGATATGTCCAGTGAGTAGCGCTAAAAGGTTATTGCTGTGTCACATTTCAAAATAACACACCACCGACACTAAACACTTCCCTAAACCTAACTGATAGTGTTAACAAAAGCAAATGTGAAAACTCATTTGCTGAAGCCCCCATGCCATTTTTGAGCTTTTTTATCATTATTTTCACAGGACTCACGCTTAAGACCTCCACATTGCAAGTGTAATGCTTTACCAGGTGAGCTACCATGCAATTTTACTATGACAAAAAATCAACACATACATTATGTGATGCAAACATCAAAATGTTCTACAGAACTAAGTCTTTATTTAAAAATTAAGTCTCAATAATCAATATATATGTGCCCCTGCAAAATCGGTATGAAAAGGATTAAAAGGTTTTTTTTGTTTTGTTTTTTTCGCCACTAGTGTTAATATCAGCTGGAAACCACAGTAAATTGCGTGTACCGGTATGTTTTTGAAGTTTAGCAAAAATGTAGGTAGAGTGTAATGGGACCAGTTTTTGAGTAAAACCAGAAATGCAAAGCTTAGAATATTATAAAAGCACTTTTATTAAATTTTGTTAAAATTCTGTATTATTGGAACTGTACTGTTGTTCTCATCATTTTTATAAACATTTCAGGGTTTTAGTATTACGTTGTCATGGCAACAAATTTGTTTTAGAATTTTACACAGAAAGGGTTAGAAAGTGATTTTTTTTCACAAAAAAAAAAAAAAAATCATGTTACGTTGCATATTGTTTATGTCCTGTGGCTATACTATTGAAACAGTGAGTATTTTACAGTTTATGGACTCTTCAGCAAGTGCCTCACTGTAAGCCGTTTTTTTCTTTTCTTTCCTCTTCTTTTCTTTTTACTTAAAAGAAAAGGAGCGACAAGTCAAAATCAGTTATTGTTGTAATCAACATTATGCCGTAAGTGCTGTCGTCTAGTCTTATACTGAACTCGGAATATCCCTTTAATATCTTCTATTACTCAACTGATTTGGTTTAATAACTTTCTACAGTTTTCACTTTACTTTTGCCCTAGATTTTATCTTAATCAGGTTGCAAGTAATACCTAGAGACAATTATTTTACTATCTCATTTTCAGATTGTAAGTGTCATCAGTCCAGTTACACCACAACATCATAGCAGGATAAAGCCGGATATTATTTGTTCAGCAGATTCGTAGAAAGAGCCCTAAAATAAGCCTTTGATATTAAAGAGGATTTGCTGAGGCAATCAGCATGAGTTGGTTTTCTGTGAGTTGGGTTGACAAAAGCCAGTCAGTGTGTTAAAAGACCCAGAAAATCTATAGAGCACACTCACGTCCAGTTGATTGTCTGTGTATCATTAATATTCGTTATTCTGCAGAAGCTTGTGTAAAGCAATCAAATCAAATAAAAGATTTCTAGGTCTTTGTTCTAAAGGGTTCCCTCTTACCCTGTAATTGCACATAAGTATACTGAATAATAATGAACACTGTACTTAATATGTGATCCCTACTTTTATTGGAAAATAGCCCTGCTACAGGAAATCACAGGTGTGCTATGGAAGTTTTAAAAGGTTCAAATTACATTCTGCAAGGATATTTTATCTGCTTGGTGAACATAATTTTCATATTGGTTCTAAATATACCAATTATTGCTTTGTGTTATTTTGGAGTTCTATAAATTCATCAAAATTGTGATTGATAGAATGTTTCAATAGATTTATACATATATGAAATTACAACAGGAATTCTGTACATTTTGGTACATTTTCTACACTCTAAAATGTTGTGCCAGGTATAGCTGTTGCTAATGCTTCATGTGGTAATATCTAAATACATTGGCTATTCAAGTAAAAACTGTTAATTAGTATGACAGATAGGTAACAAAAAAAGTCATTTTTAATATGTCCATTATACATATTCTATATGAAAAGCTTTATAAAGGTATTTATGATGTTATTCTTAATACTCTAGGCCATAATGCCAATACACTGTACAATATATATTAATACATATAATAAAATTATCCATCCTTGTGTCCCCCCAGTGTAATATGCAATGCATATAATACTTTCATTGTTTTCCATTTGTTTTCACTCAATTTCACCTGACTTTTATTTTATACAGTATGAAAGTGCTTACACACAAAATGTATTGTTATTATTGTTAATAATAATAATCCACGAAAATGTGAATATTTTAGTTATAGTTGTATAATAGTTACATAATATTAATTAGATTGTATTACTATTAATTATATCTTTATGTGCCTTTAAAATTGTTATCATTGCATTCCCCTTTTGGCGTATAGCCACTATAATATACCGATTTCTGAAAGCACACAAATGCCGCATGATCACCCGGTAATAGAGTGTGTGATGTACTGTTCGTTTCTCAGCGTGATTTTTACTCACTCCGGTTTCCTGGCGAGTCCAACGGACCGGCACAGTGTCGAAGGAGTCTGCGGAACCAGAGACTTGCAGGACGGGCTCCTCTTCTCGTCCTCCGCGGACTCCGGGCTGGACTGGGTCGCTTTGAGAGTCGGTGGGGACGTAGGTACCAGCTGCAAATGCTGCGGGTGATGGATGGGAGCTGCCGGAGGATGCTGCGGCTGTTTGGATGGATGCTGCTGCGGCGGCTGGGTTTGACCGTGAGTCGCCGAATGCTGGTGCGGGTGAGCGGCCGGCTGAGGGCTGCTGGTCCGCGGGGATGGGTGGTGATGGTGATGCGGATGATGGTGGTGATATTGATGCGGGTCTCTCAGCTGACGGTTCTCGCCGATCAGATCCTCAACCTTCCTCTCCAGCTCGTCGATCCGCTGCCGCTGGGTTTGAATCAGACTCTGCTGGTTTTGAACAATAGTGGTCAGTTCTTTGAGATAAAGCACGGCTTTCATTGGGTTGTCCAGCAAGCTCTCCATTACTATTATCTCAAAGCTTCAAGCCTGCCGTATCAGGAAGGAGCAGGAGTCTTCTGGATCCCGAGAATGTGCTGTGGCGTGCTGATGCTCTAAGGATGCGAGTGATGGTCCTGATGCAGGGAGAGACTGGGGGAGGTGCTGCGGAGGGTGATGATGTCAACGCTCTGACCAATCACAGAGAAGAGTGTTTGCATGCAGTACACACTTTCCAATAGTGACTTCAATTTGAAGATGCACTAAGAAAGTTTTTCCACATTAAAAGTTTTAAACCTGTGCCGTGCCTCCTATGCAGTGCATTTTTATGTCCCCATCGTATTTACCTTAATATACCCTTGTGAAACAGAAGTACATCTCTAACGTATTTTTAAAGAGAGAACTTACTTCAGAAACAGTATACGTACATTATAGCCAACTTAAAAATAAACAGCCTATACCTAAACCGACTGTAGCCTATGTACGTTTTTTTTTCACCTTGAAATATCAGTTTGAAAATCATTCTGATTATAGCTGATAGTTTCTTATACGATGTCTTCTGTTTCTTTCACACGCCGGAAAGAAGAACAAGTCGTTTTTTTGAATGGATGTCAATGGAGGCGAAGCTTAACTACGCTGAATAGAGTGCTTCTGTGGCAAAACAGCTTATCATTTAATGAACTGACAGCCTATTGGCTAATCTTCAACATGCTTACCATTAAACATTCGTTTTGGATTTATCTATTTTTAGATTTTACACCGAAAAATGCCGAGCAACATAGTCATGGACAATTCTGCAAAAAAATAAAAATAAATAAATAAATAAATAAAATAAAATAAAATAAAATAAATAAATAAATAAATCCTAAGAGGTAGGATTCATTTGACGGTACTTCTCATTCATTTCTATGGTATCCGTAAACACTGACTGTCGCACAACGCACAGCTGTAATTACTGTTATATATTACTGTACGACACTGAATTTCACTGACTTAACTCTAAAGCACAAATTCAAAAATTCAAAAACTATTGTAAAAATTCACTAAACAACACACAGTTGATTTGAATTTATAATAAATGCAATAAGTTGAACTTATGAGTGCTTTCTTGACCCACTTAAGTAATAATTAAGTACATCTGTAATTTAATAATTCCTTATATTGTCTTTGAAATATGGTTAATGTGTACTGCAGAATATGTATAGTAAACTAAAATATACTTTAATGTAATTTCTGTTGAAACCTATTTGTTGCAATTTAGTACTTTTAAAATATATTAACTTTACATGCAATAGTAAATAACACACTGCAGATAAAATTATAATCAAATACTAATCTGTGATTTAGCATGTTAGTCAATATATCAAAATCATTTTTAAAGCATGTCAAATGATTATTAAAATATAATGATTTAAAAATATATACTTTAAAGTTTTTTTATTTTATTAAAATATATTATAAAATATATAATAGATAATAAAATATATTATTATTGTTATTTGCATTATTGCATTTGCATTGCAAATTTGCTTATTTTAAATTTTTCATTTCTTGCATTGTGTTTTGGGGTTAGCAGAAATTACCATATTTATTTATTTATTTATTTATTCATTCATTCATTCATTCAGAAATTTGTATTTTGTTTGAAGTCGAATTTCTGTTTATCTTCCCTCTCCTTATTAACAGCTTAAATATCTGAGTCAGGCTGTCCACCTCATTTTTGATTTCTTCCAGAGCTTAAATCTGAGTCACTGACTCTACCAGCTGCTGTTTGATTATAAAGTTCAGCATTATGAATCATCATATCATCAGTATGAATGACATTGCACACATTCACGAGTTTATCACTGTAACATATGTCTTCTTATTACATGTATCTAAATACATTATTCTGACTGCAGCAATGATTGCTAAACTGCATATTTCTCCATTCCCCATGACAAAATATCCAGTGCCACTTGATGTCTCTTGTATTACAGTCTCTTTCTTGTCATATCATCGAAAGAAGTGTTGTAGTACAAATTAGCTAATTACAACTCAGAGTAGTTGCTATGGCCACTGACAGCAAGAACTATTCTTAATATCCCTATAGCAAGTAATATTATTTTTAATATACACTAAACAAAATTATAAACGCAACACTTTTGTTTTTGCCCCCATTTTTCATGAGCTGAACTCAAAGATTTAAGACTTTTTCTATGTACACAAAAGGCCTATTTCTCTCAAATATTGTTCACAAATCTGTCTAAATCTGTATTAGTGAGCACTTCTCCTTTGCTGAGATAAGCCATCCACCTCACAGGTGTGGCATATCAAGATGCTGATTACACAGCATGATTATTGCACAGGTGTGCCTTAGGCTGTCCACAATAAAAGGCCACTCTAAAATGTGCAGTTTTATCACACAGCACAATGCCACAGATGTCGCAAGTTTTGAGGGAGCATGCAATTGGCATGCTGACTGCAGGAATGTCCACCAGAGCTGTTGCCCGTGAATTGAATGTTCATTTCTCTACCATAAGCCATCTCCAAAAGCGTTTCAGAGAATTTGGCAGTACATCCAACCGGGCTCACAACCACAGACCACGTGTAACCACACCAACCCAGGACCTCCACATCCAGCATCTTCACCTCCAAGATCGTCTGAGACCAGCCACCCGGACAGCTGCTGCAACAATCGGTTTGCAAAACCAAAGAATTTCTGCACAAACTGTCAGAAAACGTCTCAGGGAAGCTCATCTGCATGTTCGTCGTCCTCATCGGGGTCTTGACCTGACTGCAGTTCGTCGTCGTAACCAACTTGAGTGGGCAAAGGCTCACACTGGATGGCGTCTGGCACTTTGGAGAGGTGTTCTCTTCACGGATGAATCCCGGTTTTCACTGTACAGGGCAGATGGCAGACAGCGTGTATGGCATCGTGTGGGTGAGCGGTTTGCTGATGTCAACGTTGTGGATCGAGTGGCCCATGGTGGTGGTGGGGTTATGGTATGGGCAGGCGTATGTTATGGACAACGAACACAGGTGCATTTTATTGATGGCATTTTGAATGCACAGAGATACCGTGACAAGATCCTGAGGCCCATTGTTGTGCCATTCATCCACGACCATCACCTCATGTTGCAGCATGATAATGCACGGCCCCATGTTGCAAGGATCTGTACACAATTCCTGGAAGCTGAAAACATCCCAGTTCTTGCATGGCCAGCATACTCACCAGACATGTCACCCACTGAGCATGTTTGGGATGCTCTGGATCGGCGTATACGACAGCGTGTTCCAGTTCCTGCCAATATCCAGCAACTTCGCACAGCCATTGAAGAGGAGTGGACAACCTGATGAACTCTATGTGAAGGAGATGTGTTGCACTGCATGAGGCAAATGGTGGTCACACCAGATACTGACTGGTTTTCGGCATTACTTAACCAGCTTAATGTCAGCATGTGAGGGAGATTAAATACAGAAAACTTGCTCTACGATATCCATGACCTCTATGGAGAATACACCACACAATGCATAAATACGAACTGACAAACATGATTGTAAACTAAGGGCTTGTTGACCAAAATATGGTCGCAAATTAGCTATAGCCTTTGCTGAGTACTAGCTTAATTTTGGCTATATTTTCAACCCTGTTAGATACGCTGCCATTTTTTAATGGTGTGTTTGATTTTGATATTCGTTCATAATGTCCCAACTTATGGTAACAGGATTGCAAAAAATGCAATCCACTAACAACTTAGAGCACTGATCTCCTGATCAACATCTCAAACGGTCTCAAATGATCAACAGTTTATGAAGGTTAAGCCCTCTTTGGCACCCTATGAACATGCCTTTTACTCTTTCTTATGGAACTATACCAGCACTTATGAATACTTTGAAACAGAACACTCAGTTTTCCTTTTCCATGTCGGATCTCTAGAAATAATGGCAAACTCTGACTGACATCCAAGAGAGCTGAATCATAGATGCTCACCGACCTTGAAACTCAGAGCAAAGGAAAGACCAGCCAGGCCTGTTTCTCCATGTGATCACTCCAGGCTCATAAAGAGAAATTACAGACTCGTCCAGCCAACAGAATATCATTTTTGAGCATATTGGGCCAAAAATGCTTTTTGCAGTGCTACCGGAGAATAGGGCATCTAACTGGACATGACAAATTCTGTCTAAATTGAGCTGTGATTAAGTTATGTCCACTTCCAGGCAATGGCCATTTAAAGTACACTTTGGCTTCAATAACTGATATTGCTCAAAGAAAACAATATGAGCCAAAAGTGAACTACTGATTAGAATGCTAATAACAGTGCTAATTTAGCATCACATTTTAACACACTGGGTACCCCTTTTCCACCATTTTACAGTATGCAGTGTACTCCGCAACACATTACATTTAATTGATAAACCTTTGGCATCAGTACACAGATACAAATGTAATGGGAAATTTATTGTCAAGAAATAATATATTGGGATGTAAATGTGTATAACAGGGGGCTTCAATTAATACCTGGCTTAAGTACACCTACCTGCATCTTTGTAGCAATCAGGAAGACCTTGATTAGATTGTTCAGGTGTGTTTGATTAGAGTTAGAGCTGAACTCTGCAGGAAAGTAGATCTCGGGGTCCAGAGTTGTGTATACTGTTATTATGACAAACAGGCACATCAATTTTAGTACATTTTCAAGCACCTACAACCTCTGCCGCTAAACCTAACCATTTGCCATTGTAAAGGGCAGAAACAACTAAAGTCAAAATTTATTCAGAAATGACAAACACAACAAGTCTTTCAAGGCCAAACGACTGATTTGTTTGAGAACCAGACCCAATCCCTAACTGTAACATTTAAATTATAAACAAATACAACAATTGCTGCTCTTGTGTGTTTTATGACTGATTGAGTCATGCTAATGTTCATATATATCGTTTGAATAAGATATTTTATATGTGTTCTGGTCAGTTTTTGTTATAACTATCTCTGACTGTACTTTATTTGCCTGTTACATGTTTTATATTGTTGAGAAATGGATAGGTTTAGGCTAGTGGTGGGGTTGAAAATATCCATAAAAGTATGAATATATCAAATATTTTTTTTGTTTTATTAATGCATGCAAATAATTAAATGCAAAGAGAATGTATGTATGCATGTGTGTATGCATGTATGTATGGATTTATTTAGTTAGTTAGTTAGTTCTATTTTATTTTATTTTTCCTGAAATATTTTGACTGGAGAGTAGGGAATTTTCACATGAGAGACATCTCTGACATACTGTATTTGTGCAGGCCAGCACTCCTTGCTGAACACTGCCACCTACCAGTTCTGCCATACTATTTAATATAGCTTTAAGTAATGATTTAAACCTTATGTAATGATTAGTAGTCTTGGCATATAAAGTGGACACAGTTTGATGTTCAACAGACAGCGCCTTGGCGTCTGGGAGTTAGCTCAATAGACAGACAAGTTGTTAAAAGGTACAAAGGTAAAGAATAAGATAAGTCAGCAATCACATTTTATATGGTGAGACTTTGAATAATATTGTTTTCCCTAGATTAATGCAAACATTTTCTCAACACCAACATTTTGAATAGTATCAATGTCTTAATTCTTTTGAATGTGCACTGGTGCACTTAAAAAAATGTACTTGCAGATAAATTACTAATATTTATATATAAGCCACTTAAGTGTACTTAGCATGAATACATGACTGTGTTTCATTACACAATTGAGTACACTTAAAAATGACTTTTTTAACAATTTTAAATTATGTCTGACTTTAAAGTACAATTTATCACTTTTATCATTATGTTGTAATAATCTGCTATTATTCTACTACTAATACTACAGCACATGTAAAGTACTTGATTATAATGCAGCTAGCATTATTTGATTTTACATTTAAAGTTAATATATTTAATGCTGCAACCCTGCTGAAAAATCCAGCATTGCTGGTCCCAGCATAGGATACTGGTTTGCTGGTCCCCAGCATGGGAAGCGTGTGTGCTGATGGACCAGAATAAGGTGTGCTAGCTGAACAAACCCTGAGTTTCAAAGTAGGTTTAGAGTTGATAAAACCAAACAAATCCAGCTTGGTTTAGATCAGGTTCTGCGGGCTCACAACACTCAATAAAAATGTTTTCTGTGAACCCACGTTTTGATTCAGAGAATTTCAATGTATTTACAAGGCGGGAATAAGCACTGCTGCTGCAACAAATTTTTGAGAAGGTATTAGAAAGAACATACAGTGGTGGCCAACATTATTAGAACACTAGTATATTTTCACCAGCTAAAAATGGTTTTAAGCCAGTTATTTCTATCTTGTGCTGTAGTGTGTCAGTAGGAAATATCAGTTTACTTTTCCAAACATTCATTTTGCCATTAACTGTAATAATGGAGTGAGATTTTTGTTTGCACAAGGAGTCTGACAACAAGCAGTGATCCACACAGAGATCTGGGTCCACATTCACAAAACATTTTATCTTACCAATAGTTCTCCTAAACTGCAGTAAAAGATTTTAGCTAAGAGTTTTCTCTTAAAACCTATCCACAAAGCTGCTGAGACAAACTTTTACTAAAGAATAGAGAGAAGTCTTAAGCGGGGATGACCTGATGTCAGCATGCTTACTAACTATGCACACAGTGATTGGCTGATAGGGGAGAGGTCTCTGTCAGATATTTATTCATAGAAATATTGTAAAGAGCAATATTATGTTGCCATATCCAAATAAAGGTTTAAAAACAGTGTTAATTGCCACAATCAAATGACGATTTTATAGTGCAGGCTAAGTGTCACTAATTAAACAAGTGTATGTTCAGCTAATTGTCAGACTCTTACATGTATGCCTCTCGTAGTGGATATGCATATAAACAGCCTTTTAATTACAGTTTTTCTCAATCGATTTGACACGTTTCTCCAAACTCAGATCACTGTTCTCAAAACAGTTAACACAGTTGTCTGAACACTTTGTAATTGTCCTAAACAGAATGTACGTTTTCATTAATTTCATACAAATTACAAATCACGCAAATAATTTTCTTAAAACAATGTGCTCTCAAATGTTTTCATAATAGTTAATACAATCAACCAATACTTTAAAGTATCTAAAAAAGAAAAGGTTTTACACAAATCACAAAAATTTATGTACCATTTGTCCAAACACAACAAACAAAACTCTGTCATTTGTCCTTATATCAATTGAACATGGTGTATTTTCGATTGGCCCTAAACTGATAACTACTCAGTTAATCATACACTCAACACAGGAAATGCAGTTTTCTAATCGTTTACACATTTGATAGACATCTCCGTTTAGACGTGGACAGAGAGGAAGCAGAAGTAGAAGGTATACAGACAAATTTCAAATGAAATCAGAATTATCCTAACTGACCATGTTAGAAATCATGGCCTCTCCTTTAGAGAAGTGTTGTACTATGATTGTTGATAGTCCAAATTTTCAATCCTCCTAGGACAACTTCTGTTATTTACTGTAAATGTCCAAACGTTTTCAGAATTGACGTTTGAGATCATTCAGTTGGACAGTCAAAATTATTTTGAATGAAACAGGAGCATTGTTGACATGGTGGTCCAGAACAACACCACCAACCACAAAGGAAGAGGCCTGTGGAGATGTTGAGACAGGAGCTTGTCAAGCATGGATTTAACCTTCTCACATTTTTTCCCGTATGATACAAGCACAGCAAATATGTAGTGTAGATAAAATGCAATGAAATTCTCTTCCAGATGCAAATGAAAGGCAAGATCAATAATTCAGGATAATTCATGTATACAGTGTTTATATACAGTGGTGGCCAAATTTATTAGAAGTATTTTCACCAGCTAAAAGGTATATATATATATATATATGTGTGTGTGTGTGTGTGTGTGTGTGTGTGTGCTGTAAAAGACTGAGCTGTAGTTATCAGAAAAGTTGCACAATATATATATATATATATATAACAAAACTCCCTGTTGAGGAATTGCAATAAACATGTATTTTCATTAGGATATTTGTGCATCTACAGCTGAATGTGTTTTATAATCAATAGAGAACACACCTATAGATTTTATGTTAATATTTACTTTTAATAAATGCATTACAGTGCTTCATTTTGCAGTAAAGTTGAACTGTTTGGTTAAGATAATTCTGTGTTTGGATGGCTGTGCTAATTCTTTTGAGAACAAGTACACTGCATTGGAGAAAAGTGTCAAATCGACTGAGAAAAACTGTAACAGAGTAGAATAATCATGGCTGATAGTAAGACATGTAAACGTAAAAGAAAACCAAACTGGATGCAAGAACAGCTGTTACTTCTTGAAAAGGATTTAATTAAAGGAAAATTTCTAGTTGAGATAACATTTGGAGTTGGGATAACCTCCAAACCCAAAGGTGATACCATTTTAAAAGCTTATTATCATCAAATGTTTCTAAAATGTTTACATTCTGAGGCAGATTGCCGGAAACAGCCATTTTAAGATAGTTGTGACTTGGTATTAGTGACTTAGGAGTCCTCTTCACTATTCCTATCGTTTCACAGATTTAGGAGCTACTTTTAGTGCTAAAACACTTTTTGAAGTACTCTTAGAGCAAAAATTTAGGAGTCCTAAATTTAGGACTGACACATCCATTATTTTTAAAGATTTTCTCCTAAATCGGCAAGTTATAAGCTACTTTTAGCCATAAGATGCTTTGTGAATACGGGCCCTGATCTCACCATCATCCAGTCTGTCTGGAATGACATGAAGAAACAGAACAAACTGAGACAGACTAAATCCTGAAGAACTGTGGCAACATCTCCAAGAGGCTTCAAGAATCCTACCTGCAAAGCTAAAATACTGCTCAAAGTTTTAGGCATTTGTGTAAAAACGCTGTAAAATGAGGATGCTGTCAAAAAATAATGTCATAAATAGATTTTCTTTATCAATTAACTTCTATTGACTAAATTAAATCAACATTTGGTGTGACCATCCTTTGCATTTAAAGCAGCTTTTGTCCTAGGTGCACTTGTGCATTGTTTTTCAGGTAGCTCTTGAAGCATCTTGGAGACGTTGCCACAGTTCTTCTGCATTTAGTCTGTCTCAGTTTGTCCTGTTTCTTCATGTCATTCTAGAAAGCAATAAAGTGCTATATGGGACCTCTTATGGTTCTACATTGCACCATTTGACAAAGGTGCTGTATAGCACCTTTAAAGATAGGTGCTACTGTAAATAGCATTTACATTTAGCATTGGGCAGCTGTGGCCTAATGGATAGAGAGTTGGACTTGTAACCCGAAGGCCGTGGATTCGAGTCTCAGGTCCGGCAGGGATTGTAGGTGGGGGGAGTGAATAACCAGCACTCTCTCCACCCTCAATACCACAACTGAGGTGAGACCCTTGAGCAAGGCACCGAAACCCCAACTGCTCCCCGGGCGCCGCAGCATTGGCTGCCCACTGCTCTGGGTGTGTGTTCACTACTGTGTGCATGCACTTGGATGGGTTAAATGCAAAGGACAAATTCCAAGTATGGGTCACGATACTTGGCCACACACCATTTCCCTTTTTTCCCTTCCCTAAAGTGGTTCCCCTATGATTACAAGAACCACTTTTAGTGCGATTTAGCACTTTTTGTTAGAGTGTAAAGGGAACCCAACTTGCTGAATGAAAAACTCATATAATAGATTTTAATAAACAGTATTGTTAAATGTAGTTAGAGTTTCTTACAGAACAGAATTTCTGTGTATCTGATTCCTTCTACGGGTACACTGAAGTTACAGCTGGAGATATGACTACTCTATCCAACACTGGTATCTACAGTTCTGAAGTTCTTTACACTCTTTTGCAAGTACTTCCAAAAAGTCACACAAAATTTGTTGTAAGATATCTAACATGTCTGTTCAAAACCAAAATAAAATGACTGGTCAATGTAGGTGAAGGAAATTGTGAAATTAAAACTTTATTTACAAATCAACAATAACAAGGTTACAGGGAGCTGTCATAGAACAATAACTGATTAGTATCGATTAGAACAATAACATTTTTTAAGAAAGTTTCTGCATGTATTTATCTAATAGATGTAGGGCTAAAACTAACATCGAAAATTAGCAAACTCTGATAATCAATTAATATTTTGGGTCCCACTTTATATTAGATGGCCTTAACTACTTACATTTAAATTAATCATTTGATACAATGCACTTATTGTGTACATACATGTTTTTACATTGTACTTATATTTTTAAAAATACCTATATGTAGTAACATATCTGTAATTAATTTCTATAATTACATTTAAAGTTACACTGTTGACCCATCCCTTACAACTTAACCCACACTTAAACCTACCCATACCACCAAACCTGTCCCTAACCTTACCCATATCCCACCTCAATAGCAGCAAAAGTGTTTTGCAATACAATATGAACACAATAAGTACATTGTACTTATTTTTTGATGTAAGTGCATATAGTAGTTAAGGCCACCTAATATAAAGTGTGACCATATTTTGTTTAAACAAGTCAAAATTTATTTTCTTTCTTTTTTTTTAAAGTTATGCTGTCCTCCAGACAGTATACACACTGAAGGCTGTGAAAACAAAATATGAATATTTAATATAGAAACATTACATCTAAAACAAAAGCACACACAGGTTTTGATATTTTATGCAACATTCCATGGGCATAATGTGTTTTTTTGTTTGTTTTTTTCATGCTGTACAAACTGTATTTTCTATCCCCTTACCCTACTCCTACCCCTTATTCTACTCATCATTAGGGATTTCAACACCTGAAATGGTTGTGTTGTGGTTGCAGTTGTGGTTGTGTCTTTAAATAATAGTGCAAATACCAGTAAATATATTACTGCAAACCTTTGTGAATCACATGATGCGAATGATTCATTTTTATACTCTCCTCCCATAAATTTGACGAACTTGATGGGTAAGGTAGTGTATCGCAAGACACATTCCCTTAACATATGAAATCACCGTTATTGTGACATAGAGACAACTCATACTTTAGAAAATTTTGTTTTAGCATATTTAAAAACACATTTTATAATTTAAAAACTTCAGAAACATATTAAAGTATACACCTTGGCATCATTTCAGATTTGAAGCACTGAGGACTGGTGTGGCTGGCAGATGTTTTCAATGCAGTTAATCCATAATCCAAGATAATGAAATTCATTAGCAATTATTTTAATTACTGTTTTTAATGATTACTTGTTGAAGCCCTGAACAAATAAAGTATCTGGTGATATTGACACAGTAGTATAAACATAAATAAATAGTAAATGGGTGATGTACTGCGGTAGAAAGTGTCAACTTTCTGCTGTTCGAAGTTACACTGAAACTAAACCATGAAATCAAATCTTTAAATGTAACTCTCAACAAAATGCTGAAAGTAAACCTTTCTCCTTCTCAAGATGGCTGTCAAAAGAACTTCCAGAATCATCATGTCATCTTTTAAAAATAATTTAAAATGGTTACATTTAAATGGGTGACACTTAAAATGAAGGCACTGGTGCTGAGAGGTGCTGCCACAGAAATGCTAATATCTTCTTCCATGCGTCCTCTTGTGCGTATGCGTGCGGTTTGTTTTTTCCACCCCACAGCATGACAACTATAGCAACAATAACAACACACATTCACATTAAAACACAATCACAAATAAAATCTAAACATAAAATTAGAATTGACATTGAGTGGGCTTATAAACAAGATCAAATGAGACAATAGATCATGCATTCATACTTTTCTCTTTTGTCCACTGTAGTTTATAGTTAGTTGCACGGAAGTGAGGTGAGTATGGAGGTTCAATCAGATGACCTGCATCAGGATACGTCAGGATTTCCAACAAGTGCCGATTTCCTGCTTTCTCCATCATCATCTCCATCTGGGTTTAAAAGGTTAATATCCAAATTATGTCTGACCATTTGAATCATTGGTGAGAGTACATTTCATTATTTTTTGTAGTTTTTAAATAAATTGTGACCCGTGCTGGCACAACGAGTTGGAATGCGCACTAGCTAATCTGTTTACAGGGAATTTAGAACAGCTAACAATATTGGCAGTTTGTAGGGTTGCAAAGTTATTAAATCTGTAAGGTTTTGTTCAATTTACAGTTTGCTTTATGGCAAGTTGAATTACTATTTGGTGATGTGTATGACAGTAAATAGGGTAAAGCTTGATTTCATGCAGACTTTGGGTGTGTTTACATAACAACAATGTGCTAAAAATGAAATTTTTGACATTTTTGAAACGTTTTTTGAACAGATGGCAATGTTGTCAGACTGAACTCCCATTCATTCTGATCAGCGAAAATGACTAAAAACGCTGTATCATTCATGACAGGCCAGTAGTTGGCAATGTCACAATGTCACAAAAGAAACACTACACACCTTCACACATATCTATAGACTGAACACATAATACACGTGCACAACGTCACTGATTTCTCAAATTCCCATTTTTGTAGTTCATGTGGAAATGATAACAGTACCATTTTTTTTTAAAATTCACTTTGAAACCCATTTTCAAAAGTTTGCAAAAATCAATCAGATGAAGGTATCTCGGGAGACAGGAGGTGAAGCTAACATTGGATTTGGATTTGCCTTGTTCCCTTCCTACTTTTGAATGCATCCTCTGAAGGCAGCATTTTTCAGCTTTCAGATGCAGCCATTTACCGTATCATGTATTTGTACATTTTTAAGTGACGGCATCTGTGCTTCAAAATGCATAGCAAGAACTCGTAACCCAAGATCACATGATCACAAACAGAAATCTCTTTTCTTGAATTGACCATCTTATGTTCCCTTCACTAACAGACTTTTGGAAGGGCCCTTTGTGAAGAGATTCAGTTGACCGTTATGCCCTTTCCAAATACTGTAATAAGTTCCCCAATAATAAGGCAATCTCTGACGATGTAGATTTTAAACCCAGAAGACAAACATAGTGCAAAAAACCTCAAAATTAACCAGTTTTCTCATACAATTAAAACTAACAGATGCTAACATTGTCTGCTATGATGTGCAACGCAAACACTTCTGTTAAAATTTCAGAAAAAGTAGTTTATTGTTCCATGACCTTTTAATGAAAGTTTGAAGTTTTCTCTTTTTATATCACAGTAGACAGCAATGTTTAGTAATAAGCTTGACTGAACTGAAAAATATGTAACTCACATCTTCAGCAGATTCCACTGCAGGAACAGTCTGATCATCATCACCATTCACCAACAGAAGAGGACACTTTATTTTCCCAACCTGTGCGCATTTTAAGAGACGATTGGCATTACAGGAAAATAAATCAAGCGTAGTGTTAGTTCTGGCAGGTCACGTTAGTCAAGCTCACATCAGCTGACTCTCAGCTAATCCACGTCTACCTATAGGAATACGACGCCTATCTCAGCATTCATTTATGAGGTCCTTCAGTATTATCAGCAGCTTTCGCGCTGCTCAATAACTAATTACCCTCCTCCATCCCCAACTCCTCCTTTCGTCCAGTCAGGATTCGGCCTTCTAATTCCCCTTTGAATCAGACGAATTTCTAGAATGTTTACATTCAATTATTGAACATTAATAATATCTGCAATTCATTTATGTTGGTTTTGTTCTGTTTACCCTGGGGGGTTATCCCTGCTCTCCCTGCTCTCATCCATGCTAGGCTGCATGGATGTGCAAGGAGTTCTTCCCCAGAACAGAACCATACCGCCAATCCAAACTGTATGCTAATTGTCAGTCATATTTGATGATAGTTGTCCTGACAGAGATAATTAAAAATAGATAAAAACAAGCCAAAACAAACATATCAATAAATCCATGATGATATATACTCACATCAACTTTGGCACTTTGACTGGGAAGCGATAAAATCATATTTTTGGAGATAACCTGGTTGTCCTCATTCACACATAGCTTATCTTCATGTCTGGAATGAACATTTTTTTTATTCTTACATTAGTAAAATATTCACAATAGACAGATTATGTATTACTTAGTATTACAGTTGTTTACAAACTGGTCTCATAAAAATATGTACCTCTGTGCACTTTCTGTGCGACACTGTTTTACGTACTTTACTGCATGTTTCGCCGCAGTTTCAAAGAGAAATGTCCACTGAGTGGCGCTAAAACACAGGTTAAATATGTGAACCCTGGCACGTTTTTATTATGTTGATATAAGTACGTATTGCTGTGTTTTTATTATGTTACTACAGGTACGTATTGCAACAGTTCAGAATTCAAATATCCGGGGTCTGTCCCTAAACATTAATGCTCTATCGTGTTGGAAATATGCCCTACACCAAACCCAACTCTAAACCTACCCGATAGTGTTAACAAATGCAAAACTGGTATAAAAACGTATTTGTTGATGCATCCGTGCCATTTCAACTTCCTTTTATGTAGATCTGAAGTGTTTTGTCGAACCATAGTTACATGGGATTCGACCCGGATCTCTTCGCCTTGTAAGTACGACTCCGTACTCCGTGAGCTACAGAACAAACTTACAGTCTATGAAAGCTCATAGATACGAGGCTGGATATGTGCGATGCTAACATTCCAAAGCATCAGTTTTCAAATCTCCTAGCATATTAATATTGTTTTGAAGTCGTAAC
>JAFVLL020041743.1:0-10793 GCA_021397915.2 Tor tambroides | reverse complement strand
AGTAGGTACTGTGGAGGTACTCTATAGTTACAAATAGGTACGCTGTAAATTCTGTTTAATTACGCGGTACATTGCGGGCTGTAATCTAAAGCGTTACCAAATAATTTTGAAAATACTTGAAGGTTGTATTTTTTGTCTTTTTTTCTATCAGTATTGTATAAGGGGTTTTATGCATAATAGTAACCCTAGAATGTGATCAAAGTTTAAAGTAGCTGGGCTGAGATATACACAAATTTTGATGACCTCAGAAATGTGTTAATTCAGTATACATATTATACAGTTTTGCACACACTTTTCCAAAAACAAAAAATAAAAATAAAAAAAAATTATTGATTATTGCAAAGGGTGACATAACATTTGGATATTTTCATGTCTGGGTAAAATTTGGGATTAAACAAGTTAATTTTCCTTTAAATTGCTATGTATAATAAAGACAAAACATTCTTTGCTGGAATCTGGGACTTTATCATAAATTGAATTTTTGGGTGGTTATCAGATATGTATTAAAGCTCAGCCTTTAGCATTTTAGGATTCAGCCTTTGACCTTTAACCAAGATGTGAATACAGCACCTAATGAATTTTTAAAGCTTTTTATTTCATGTATTTCTATTAGATAAATAGTAAATCAACACTAGATGGCGCTCGTAGTACGGTTTGCATACTACTTGTAGTACACAAACACACTGTAGATTATATCAAGGGTACACCATGTGAGATGCTGTTATTATTATAGAATATTACGAGTGTTATATTTTGTTTTAAGTTATTATAGAGATTATTACTACAGCAAAACTGCTAATTTGGTGTCATTGGCTATTAGTGAGGTTTAAAGAGAGATCAACCATCAACCGGAGAATCACTTACATTTTGAAACTGTTGTGACTTGTTTAAGCCTTGTTTATTGAATACGTGACTTTGGTAGTTTGATACGTGCTCCAAACCACTTGTTTGAAACAAATGATTTACAAAAGTTGAAGTTTCATGAAGCAGCTGCTTCGAAAGCTCCAATCGCATTGAGATCTGGTGACTGGAGGCTATTTGACTATTGTGATCTCATTGTAATGTTCAAGAAACCAGTTTGAGATTATTTGAGTTTTGTGACATGGTAAGTTATCCTGCTAAAATGAGCCATCACATGACTATACTGTGGTCATAAAGGGATGGATATGGTCAGCAAAAATACTCAGGTAAGATATGGCATTTAAACGATAAAATTTTTTCCAGTCTTCTCTGTAAAACCTAGATATGAATGTGCATGAAAATCCCAGTAGATCAGCAGTTTCTGAAATACTCAGACCAGAGTGTCTAGCACCAACAACCATGTCACGTTCAAAGTCACTAAAATCACCTTTCTTCCCCACTAGGATTTATATTACCTCTCTTGTGTTTTGCTCCCTTGTCCAGATGGCAGTTGCAGAGCTATCTTCACCATTCCTTCATGAAGTTCCCTTAAGTTTGTTTATTTATTTATATATGTATGTATTTATTTATTTGCTTGCTCATTTATCTACATCTATGCTCACTTTAATAATTCATACTTTGGGCTTTAACTTTTCTCAAGAGAACCTTAAAAAAAGTTGAGTTTGTTCACTTTCATGTACAGTCATGGCCAAAAATATCGGCACCCTTGGTAAATATGATCAAAGAAGGATGTGAAAATTAATCTGCATTGTTAATCCTTTTGAACTTTTATTTTTTTAAAAATCACAAAAATCTAAGGATTTATACTGATCCTATACTAAAAAATAAACAAAACAAAAATAATACATCCTGAATAAAACAACACTCTACAACATAACAGTTAACACACAAAAACATCCACGGAAAAATATTAAAAGAGCCAACCAATAGAGGACAACCTTTTAGGTCAAAGATTGTACATATTATAACTAAATTGTTCTGGGTTTATTCAGACTCTATTGAACACCTGTAAGATTTCAAGTATCTAAATCTGAGAATACATCATAAATGAGTTCAAGTAGTTATTTAATAATTATGCCTAAATCCAGACTGACATGGTGATAAAATAGCATTATTTTCCAGATACTGCAGTGTTGAGGAAAGTTACATTTAAAAGTAATGCAAATAAAAAAAAAAAAAGGCCAGGCTTAATGCCCTTTAATACATATCTTGATCCTTCTCAAATGCACAGTATATGATATTTTACTCAAATGTTGGATTATTTATCTGTCAGAGGTCATTGATGGGTTCAGTATTTTGTAGTGAAGCTGTTTAGTGTAGAGCAGAAGTCAGACTTCAGCATCGTGGGCAGAAATGGAAAAACACCTTTCAACCACATGCTACTGACACATCTAGACAAACACACACAAACTGACATCAACCACAAACATCCAGTAATAGCATGTGTTCATGCAGAACCGGTTTGTCCACCCATCAGATCAAACCACATCTCTGTACAGATAGATGAGACAAAAGCATGGCTCATTTTGACTCCATTTTTGATCATTACAACTAAATATCAAAAATATCATATTAAAATATAATCTGTGACTGTGTACAAATGTTTTGACAGAATTAGTGCCACATGTGGTGATTCTCACCATTCCCAAAACTCAACCAGGAACTCAGAAAAGATTCAAGTTTGATCATCTTCTCATGCGGATGGGTGCATATTCCACATTATCTTCCTGTAAAAACACATCATATAAGATGTAATATATACTTCATCTGTATCAAATGTCAATGACACAACATAGTAGCAAATTTTTTTTTTTTTTCAGAAAAAAAAAACCCTAATTATATGCGAAAAAAATATTAACAAATGATGCAAGCTGAATAGGACATATTTCCCTGGTAAGAAACAAACAATAGAAACATCAGAATTTCTTTCACTCTACAAACATAACAATCCATCAGCTGTTAACCATTAAAACCATCACCTGATGTTTTCCAGTTGCAGGGTTGCCAAATTCAGTTTTTCCATGGAATTGGACTTCTTATAAACTGTTCTTATAAACTTATTATATAATAAAATGTATGTATTGAAATATTTTACATACTATCAATGATAAAATTGGGTCACTGGGCTTGTTTTGGGGGTATTTTTGATTGCCCTTTGGGCTGGTTTTGTTGACCTGGCAACCCTGTACAGTAATGTGTTTTGGGATGTATTCCTTTAGGATTTAGTGGTTTAAACATGCAAGTTTAACCATGCATAAACCATTTAAGTTTCCATTAAAACCAATACATTTCTAGCAAAACCATTACAAAATCTATGAGAGTTTCTCTTATTTATTTATGTAGGGTTGTAAACACAAATGAAAACAGCAGTGTGACCCTCTTTGAACAAACCTGTGACCCATTTTTTAGGCATGACTTCACATGACAAGCTGACTTAATTACATTAATAATTTCACATTAAGTCTAGTCTTGTAGTGCAAGCAATAGCAGTGTTATTACATTGTTATTACATCAGTGATTAAGCTCCTTCAGTGTTTTCTTTGACATGTCATATATTGCTCAGGAATTACTACATTTAAACATGCAAAAACAAATTATATTACATTGGATTATGCTTACATACAATTTTAAAAGATTAAACTACTGATTCAAGATTTTTAAGAGTTTTTGAAAGTGAAATCGTATAAACTTACCGATTTCTGTGCTTTTCTTTTGTGGAACGTCGGCTCAGCGTAAGTGATCTCTTCTTCACGAGTCTCAGCTATTTCAGTGATAGCAGATACATTAAAACAACATCATCTTTAAAAGAAAAGTATTATCAAGGCCCTCAATGCATGCAATTAACTACACAATTAACAAAATTTTTTCTTCCATTTTGACATTATAACCATTTTCACATTAAAAAAAATAAATAAACATAAGGTTATATACAGTCTTTGCTCATAAATTTCATTGAAGCCCAAAAAGTGAAACATCACCATTCACTTTTGATCCAATAAATTCAAACATTATTCTGCTTTCTTTCCATAAAAAGGTGCTTACTATTACTCAGATTGTGAAAATAACTGTGCTTAAATAGTAGGGTGAGTTAACAATTAAAATATTCAAAGGATATTTTTCATAATAATTTTTAAAAGCAGCAGGTAACACTTGCCTTCTTGGTCAATTTTTCTACATTTCTTGCGGATGCAGCACATCACGACTGCAGCTACAATCAACAGAGATCCAGCAGCAGCAACAGAGATCAACACGATGTTTGTGACACCCTGATCTACAATGATCAAAATGAATCTGTCAGTCTGATCTCAAACAAGACTGAGATCTCTCAGTGATGGTTTATTTTTGTCAACAGTCAATAATTAGTCTTTTTTTTTTTGTCGAAGTCAATAAATAACCACTCATATTCACCACTATTGTACCTGAACGTGGCTGACAGAGTTGACTGATGTCCAGATGTGTGGTCTGGTTGCTGATGGGGTTGTTGAGCACACAGCTGTAGGTGTTTTTATCCTGATATTCCACCTCCAGAGGTAGAGAGAGACTGATGCTGAGATCAGACACACTGATGCTGGACAATAAACTGTTTCCTTTGTACCAGGAGAGAGTCACATCACTCACATTCACCACTGAACACAGCAGCACACATTTTGAGTCTGATGATGAATTTTGTGAAAAATCTCTGGTAATGTTAGCGGTGGGCAGATGTACTGAAAATAGGAGAACAAGCAGTAATGTAGATAAATGTAAACATAAGTCTTTTTTTTACAGTGTAGTGCGTTGATGGTCACTGAGTTTCTTTCATCTCAAACTTTGTAATGATTACACATTTCAGTAAGCAGGTAGTTAAAAGTAAGACATGGGCTCACTACAAGTTAAGCTCAATCAACAGCAGTTGTGAAATAATGTTGATATTTACATTTGTCCTTCCTTTTTGTTCTTTCTCTCTATTTATTTATTTACAACCTTGGTTACAGTAAGGCACATACAATGGAAGTGAAAGAGGCTGATCTGCAAATGTTAATCTATACTCTTTCAGTAGATAAGTCACAAGACGTTAACAATATGACTGTTAACATGAGTTTAATTGAAAAAAAAATAATTTACTTAATTTATTGTGCAAAGTTACATCCAATTTTACAGTATCATTGCCGTAACACAATGCTGTAAACCCTAAAATGACTGTAAAAATTATGGTTTAAACCACTTTACATCTCAATAATGTACAAGTTTTAACAGAAGAGTTAATGTGAGTGTTTTCTTTTTTAAACTTCCAAATATAAATGGACAAATGTGACCCTGGACCACAAAACCAGTCTTAAGTCGCTGGGGAATATTTGTAGCAATAGCCAAAAATACATTGTACGGGTCAAAATTATCGATTTTTCTTTTATGCCAAAAATCATTAGGACATTAAGTAAAGATCATGTTCCATGAAGATATTTTGTAAATTTCTTACCATAAATGTATCAAAACTTAATTTTTGATTAGTAATATGCATTGCTAAGAACTTCATTTGGACAACTTTAAAGGCGATTTTCTCAGTATTTAGATTTTTTTGCACCCTCAGATTCCAGAATTTAAATAGCTGTATCTCGGCCAAATATTGTTCGATCCAAACAAACCATACATCAATGGAAACCTTATTTATTCAGCTTTCAGATGATGTATAATTCTCAATTTTGAAAAATTGACTGGTTTTGTGGTCCAGGGTCACAAATGACAAATGAACTCTACTCACCATAGACAGAAACATTGAATGTTTTTGTTGACAGTTTTTTCCCACTTATCTCTAGTTCATAACGGCCAGCATGTTGAGTTGTGATGTTTCTGATGGTCAGAGATCCAATCTGTCTGTCCAGCTTCAGTCTGTCTCTGAATCTCTCATCAGGGAAAAATTGGTTCTCTTTGTTGATTTGAGCTATCAGAGAGTTTTCAGCTCCAAATTTCCACAGTATGTAATCGTCTTCATGTATTGCAGTAACATTATTGTGTAGAAGCACAGAATCTCCCTCCATCACTGACACTGACTCGCCAAACACACCTGAAAAATGTGAAGAGGTTTTACACAGATTAAGACTCTGGTTAACAAAGATGAATTGATTTGCTGTTTGTAACTTTTAAAGAACATCCAGAACAGCAGTATAGAAACACAAAAGCAAATGTAAGGTGAGATATACAAACAGACAGATGTGTGTCAACCAAACATTTAAATCTTTAATGATTGGTTGAATGTTTAATACATTTGAATTTTAACTGCTGTACAGCAAAATCAATTTGTAAAAGACATAATTCATTTTAAATATAAGTGCACAATGATAACTGTAGCTCAAATTCTTCAAGTTAAATTCTGCCTGATATTTTCAACACCCTTTTTATATTAAAGATTATTAGATAAAACACACTTGCTCACTCTTGGTTTCCACATATGTCCAAAGAATTTTCTTTTCTTTTCTTTTTTTCTTTTCTTTTCTTTTCATTCCTTTTCTTTTCTTTTAATAGTCATTCATGACTTGAACCAATCAGTTTGTATTTGTAATTCTACGAATTCAACGAGTTAAGATATTTTTAAGCATCTTTTCTAAAAAAAGACACGAGGGTTGAAAGCAGTTCAGTGGAGGTTTTGTCTTTCTGAGACAGAGATGTTGGCATTACCTGTAGTACTATAGCAATTTGCCTTAATGTCAATGAGTTTTAATTTATTTTATTTTTTTTTTCATTACTTTTCCAGGCCTGGCCATTTTGATTTAAACTGCAGAACGGACACCTGAATTTAAAGTAAGTAGATGTCGCAAAAATAATCCATTCTAAACAAAGCCATAAAAATGTTGTTATAACTTACCAATCAGGCGACGCCAGCACAAACATAACAAAACAAACATATGAAACATGTTCTTCAGTTGTTCAGTGTCTGATCTAATAAGACTATCCGCTGAAAATACTCAACCTGATGTGAATCCTCCTCTGACAGAGTTTGACCCTCCTAGCTCACACGCTGCATTTGCATATGATATAATGTTATAGTTCATCTGACCCTAAATAAGACTAACTGTTCTTAATGGGTTAAAATAGTCTTTATTTCTATCAGTGAGCCTACTTTTTTGAAAGGTAATTATGTGTAAATATATGACTGGGTTGGCTAAAAGTATATAAATATTGTGTAAATTGTGGATGAACTACATTTCATGGCGAAATAGAACATAACCAGCATGATTTTAAAAATGTTGTATATATTTATTCAGTTTTTAATTTTTGTGTATGGAAAAAAACAATACAAGTTAAAACTGTGTATACCCTGCCAGTCTACCAACGTTCATTTGAGTCAAACTGAAACCTGCTGCGATGAGATTTCTATAGAAATGCGTTTTGATCTGTTGGTGGACAAACATCATAGTAGGTGAGAGTGGCAGTGGACATTCAGCGCATCTGTGTTTAGTTTGTAGGTGAAGAGTGTCTTCCTGTCCTGCCTCTGTGAGAAGCTTTTTTTAGACCCTTTAGTCTACAGAAACAAAAAAACTTGAGAAACTGTGTCTGACACAGAGGCAGAGAAACAATAACAACTAAATAATAATATTAACAAGTTTAGAATCACTTTTTGAATTTTCCACCCATTGCCCAAAATACATAGTTAATGTCAGACTTTTCACCATTCCACTGACTTGTTACTGTGTTTTATTCTAGTTGTTACTGCTATTTTCTTAAGGTTTTAGTAAGTTTCCAGCAGGCTGGCTGACTTACTATAGTTCAGATTTGGCCAAATCTCAGAAATGGGCTGAACTGACATGAGTGTATCTGCTAAACGGATGCTAATGACACTGATATGTGGCCCTGGACCACACAACCAGTCATAAGGGTCAATTTTTTTTTTTTCAAAATTGAGACTTATACGTCATCTGAAAGCTGAATAAATAAGCTTTCCATTGATGTATGGTTTGTTAGGATAGGACAATATTTTGCCGAGATACAACTATTTGAAAATCTGGAATCTGAGGGTACAAAAACTTCAAAATACTGAGAAAATCACCTATAAAGTTGTCCAAATGAAGTTCTTAGCAATGCATATTACTAATCAAAAATTATGTTTTGATATATTTACGGTAGGAAATTTACAAAATATCTTCATGGAACATGATCTTTACTTAATATCCTAATGAATTTTGACGTAAAAGAAAAATCTATAATTTTGACCCATACAATGTATTTTTGGCTATTGCTACAAATATACCCCAGCGACTTAAGACTGGTTTTGTGGTCCAGGGTCACATACATTCACATAATCCTGGGGTATCCAAGTGTAAATTTGAAAATGCATGCAATATTTTGAACAAAAACATGTAATAGCATTAAATTAATTCTCTCCACTTTGTTCAGGGAATATAGTGAGCACTGTTTGGTTGTGTGTGCATAAAAAGGAGGGTATAAATGAATCAGGATGTGGTTTGTGTGATGCTTTTTTTAAAGATGTACAAGAACATCTATGAGACTCATGTAGGTTTGTCTGATGAGCAAATGTTTAAATCAGAGATGTTCTTCTGCTGTTAGTTTGTATTATTTATCTTGATGAGTAGGCACTGAAGAGAGAGTCATGTTGTGACCGAAACAATTTTCACTCTTATGGTGTAAGGGAGCATTTTTGCTCCTTTTCGCCTTTTTTTTTTTTTTTACCTACTTGCTTATATTGAGGCTTACATACTTTACTGTTGTGCATATATTTGTTGTATCCCATACATGATCTATAAATAACTAATGTTATTAACATGAAAAAGTGTAAAACTAGCATTTTCCGGTGTTTCCTGTTGCATAGCGCTGTAATGCACCAGATGGTGCCACTCAAAATCATGAAAGTGATGACTGAAGTAGAAATGCCTAAATATGAGTAAAAAATATTGGTAAAATCAATTGTCAGTCAATCTCTAGTGATAATAACTGTCCGTCTTTTACAGTTTCATGTCCTTATAGCAGGAATACACTGATCAACATTAAAACCACCTGCCTATATCTTGTTGTTTCCCTTGTGCTGCCAAAACAGCTCTAATGCATTAAACTTGAAGCTTGGGCTCCACAAGACATCTGAACGTGTCCAGTGGTCTTTGGCACCAAGATATTAACAACAGATCCTGTAAGTCCTGCAAGTTGCTAGATAGGGCCTCCATGGATTGGATTGGTCCAGCTTGAGATCTGGGGAATTTGGAGGAACTCTTAACCATGTCCCTCAAACCATTCCTGAACAGTTTTTGCAGTGTGGCAGGGTGCATTATTCTGCTGAAAGAGGCCACTGTCATCAGGAAACACCATTTGTTAAACCAGGCAAACTTCCAGTCCAGTTCTGACACTCACATGACCATTCAAGCGGATTTAAAAAGATTTAGTGTGTGCCATGCAATGATCAGGTACAGTGTCATTATTGGGTCTTTAGTGGTTCCTCTATGAGAACAGCAGCATGTTTTTATAGCGCTCTCGGTCAGTGTAAGTAGCACTTTTATTAGAGATGTGATCTCTGCTTTGGACACTAGATAGCGATGACGTGCTTGTGCTGAATTTGAAAATGTCCAACAGAGTGTGTGTGATTTTGTAAACACCGTGCAATGCACTCGATATTCAGTAACATTTCCTACAAAGAATAAAACAAAAGCAGTAACTGACAGACAAAAGAGCACAGAAGGGTGAGATCAACGTTTAATAATGACACTTATGTACATTTTTATGAGTATTTTTTGTGATACAAATAAATAAATTGAATAAATGTGAACAAAACCAAAAGGTGTGTGTGAGGTATTGTCGTATGAACTCTAATATCAGTTCCAGTAGATATGGTATTTGATCATTGTTTTTTGGGGACATTTTCATACACAGTATCTGTTGATTTCTGCAAGGAAACACAAACACAATCAAGAACCTGGTGAATATGACAGAAAATTACTTGCAGACATTTATAAAAGTGCAAAGCTGAATCTATTTTTTTTCTTCTTCTTCTTTAACTGCTACTGCAGGGGTGCCCAGTCCTGCTCAAAAGGGCCAGTATCCTGCAGTTTAGCTCCAACCAGCCTCAACACACTTGCCTGGAAGTTTCTAGTGAGTCTGAAGACCTTCATTTTCTGGTTCAAGTGCATTTAATTAGGACTGGATCTAAACTCTGCAGGACAGTGGCCCACCAGGAACTGCTACTTTTTCTAGATTGACAGTTCTTCCTAGCCAATAAATCTGTGTGAGGTGCGGCATCACTACTACGTAACGTTGGTTTCCTGCTCAGTAATCACTTAAATGGGTGAATGTGGACAGCTGGCAGATATCAGATTGCCACATCTTGTGATCTGCTTCCCACAAGTCACCCATAAGTTCACTGTTCACTGACCATCTGATGCTGTCACACTAACTTCAGTCACACTAACTGCAACACAGTCAGTAATGATCTTACCATTTTCCTTGTTGTTGGTTTACACAATGCTGCATCCATTCTGTCTTCCTCCTGGGTGTCGACTGCATTAACAATAATACACAGATATGTTAAAACAACGAAGCTTGATATACAGTGGGGGGAAAAAAATTTTTTTTATCCCCTGCTGATTTTGTACGTTTGCCCACTGACAAAGAAATGATCAGTCTATAATTTTAATGGTAGGTTTATTTGAACAGTGAGAGACAGAATGACAACAAAAAAATCCAGAAAAATGCATTTCAAAAAAGTTATATATTGATTTGCATTTTAATGAGTCAAATAAGTATTTGACCCCTTCGCAAAACATGGCTTAGTACTTGGTGGCAAAACCCTTGTTGGCAATCAGGTCAGACGTTTCTTGTAGTTGGCCACCAGGTTTGCACACATCTCAGGAGGGATTTTGTCCCACTCCTCTTTGCAGATCCTCTCCAAGTCATTA
>JAFVLL020041742.1:0-10442 GCA_021397915.2 Tor tambroides | reverse complement strand
TTTTTTGTAAAGGGGACCCTCTTGAAAACGAGATGTTTCATCTCAAGAGGCTATATCCTCCCACTTGTGTTAAAAATGTCAAATAAATAAATAATTGCTTCATTTTTAAACATTAAACCATCAGGCTTTTATTGGAAAACCATTACGTTCTGAGACACTGAAAATACTGGATCATGAGGAGCTCGTGTGTAAAAGGACACAGCGCCGTGCTTCACTCTGTCAAATGCAGCGCATATAATTATTTAAAGCCGTGAGCCATTTAAGCCACACTGTGATTTCAGTTTTATTTTGATTAATCGTGCAGCCCTACTGGAGGCCCTTAATAGCATATACCAATGCCTATTATTTTATTAGCTATCACTTACAGGCATAACATAATATAATATTTACAGTAATTAACACGTCATTCTGAGATATGGCATGTTTTTGCTAGACTACCATTGCAATTCCACTGACATGTTTGTATGGTAAACCAGCTATTATGTAAAATGCCTTTTACATTGAAACCATGTGAGTCCGTATGTGACTAAGTGTCTGTATCAGGCGTCAGATGCCCCTACTTTATTAAATGGATGCAATTCTCAGCGTAACATAAGAAGCTAAAGTGTTCTGAAAGTGTTATGGATCGATTTTCTCCCTTTTGAATGCTGTTTTCTCAGACAGCTGCATACGAAGATGTTCCACAAGTCCGCCCATGTTTTTCTCATCGGATTATGCTAACAAGCACATTACCTCGGTGTTGAGTTCATGCAATCTCAGTCTTTCACCCCGTCATCATCCCCAGTATACGTTCAACCGCAATCAACCGCTGGACTTTTCAAAAGAGCAGCAGATCTCATTCTCGAGGAGGTGGACATCTGGGAACCTATTGACCAGCTTAATGGCAGCACATTAAACGCATCCTGGATGACATGGCCTCTCCAACACACAAGTGCCTTGTCTCCCCTTTAAGGCCTGTAATGGATAAGAGCTTGGCCAGAGTCTCGTGTCAGCAATATGATTGCGTACTATTTCCTCCTTGCACAAAGAGACTAGACTCACCTCCAGAAAAAGTGCTCTTAAGGTCCATATAGGCCGAACCTTCTCTGTGCATCACGGTGATGCAAACTAGCATTGGAGGAATTCTATCCATCCCATCCATTTCTGCATGACAGCAGATCAGGGCCAGACGGTGTTAGAGTACAGTGCGGGCTGTCGCTGATTTCTTCCCATGCGTAGGTTCGCCGGTTTTGTCTCGCCTTTTTTGTCTGATTATGATGTGTTGGCAGCGCTGCAGACACGCAGCCGGTATAATCAGCTAAAACAATGGCCCGTAATAGCTGAGAGCGTAGCCGCTCCTCTCATCAGCTCTCATTATAAACACAGACGCTGTGTCGCTAACGCTAGACGACACAGGCGTGGATCAAAGTGCATGCCTGATCGCAGAGAGCCATCAAACAGGCCGTGTTTTTTGCGGTATATGAGGACATCGTGCTCTGAAAGTTTATTGCGGTACAGATGTATGGAGGCTATCAGCAGCACTTGTGGTCTGTTTTGATGGTCAATGATGCGAGTGTCTGGTTGACCGGTGATGTATTCTCCATCCCCTGTATGACCGGACCATGCATAAGAGCCATGTGTAATGTTAGAATCCAAGTTTTGGTACTTCCATAAAGGCTAATGTATGGTCACAGTTGAAAACGCAAGTTAAATGTTGTTCAAAGAGCTTGAGCTTACGTAATTCACCATTTATACAAGCAAACGCTTCTAGCTACTCAAGGTTGACTTCACACATCGCTGTGCTCCGAAATACACATGCACGTTGTATTCTCAATATTGCCCTAAGGAGGCACTTGTAAATTGTTTTCTACTGCCAGTTTTCCCTTTCAGGTCAACTGTCATCATGGCAAAGCAAAAGTTTGAAAAGTATGTTGCTGAATAATTTAGTTAAAGGATTAGTTCACTTCCAGAATAAAAAATCCTGATAATTTACTCACCCCCATGTCATCCAAGATGACTTTCTTTCTTCAGTTGAAAAGAAATTAAGGTTTTTGAGGAAAACATTTCAGGAATTTTCTCCATTTAATGGACTTCAATGGGACCCAATGGGTTGAAGGTCCAATTTGCAGTTTCAGTGCAGCTTCAAAGGGCTCTACATTTATCTAGCGAAACAATCTGCCATTTTCTAAAAAATTTTAAATTTATATACTTTTTAACCACATTAACCACAGTGGAAATGTCGCACGTGATGTAGGCGGAAGTACTGACCCAGTGTTTACAAAGTGAACATGTAAAGAAAATCAAACGCCTTTTACAAAAAGGGTAAAACAATGATTTCGGGCGATTTTAAAGTTGGAGAAGAAAATGAGATGGAGTTTTTCGCCCTACCCTAGCTTTTTGAACCGAAATACACAGACGAAGAACTGACCAACCATGAAGTTGCGCATGCGCATCGCAGAGCTAGTGTAAGACGAGGATTTGTGGTTAAAAAGTATATACTTTTTTTTTTTTTTTTTTTTTTTAGAAAACAACCAATCATTTTGTTAGATAAGACACTTATTTCTCGATTGGGATCGTGTAGAGCCCTTTGAAGGTGCATTGAAGCTGCAATTTGGACCTTCAATCCGCTGGCTCCTTAAGCTTATTGTCTATTTTTTTCTTTTAAAAAAGATCCCTACAAAATCCCTACAATATTTTCCCACCGAAACATCTTGTTTCACTAAAAAATGTCAAAACAGGAAAGAAAATTGTTCTAGCCAAACCATTTTATGAGGTATTTAAGTATGTGCAAAGGGACTTCACATAGTGTTTCGTCTGTGTTGCACACAGTCGTTGTAGAGTATTAGCTGAACCAGTCTGAAAAAAAACACGGTCTGATTTGAGAAGCAAAATGTATTATTTTTAGCAGCTTTGCAGATTTCCATCCTTTCCCATTCAAGCAGACTGGGGCTGTGCTCAAATAACTGGAAAAAGATGCCCAAGGGAGACCAAGATGGTTGCCATGTGGACTGATCTGCTTTAAAATGCTTTGTATGTTTACCCTACTGGTGGATGCAATGACAGAGGAGGAGATGGATGAACATAGGTGTAGGCATGTATCCGAATGCCTATGCAGGATGGAGAAGCCATAATATAAGGCCTTTTTCAAGTTGACTAGCATTGCAATTACACTGCAGCTGTGAGAAGACGCAGCAGTTTTCCTTTTTGAAAAGCTTCATCCAGAAATGTCGTAATGGCGTCTCATCATTCTGCTGTCAGTACTCCATTAGTCTAACATTCTTGGTTTCCTTCATTTTTGTATTCTTTTCCAGGTCGTCTTTCTTCTTTCTCGTGCTGTGCCTACTCTCCTTCTTTCCTCCTCATCCTCCTTTCCTTTCAACCCCTCTTCCATCCCTCCCTCCCCCTCCCGCAATCTGTCAGTGATTGCCGCGTCTGCAGTGTCTCCTGAGTCATCAGCAGTGCTGGTGTAATGGTGTGGAACTAGCCAAGGTGAATGGTTATTACTTATTGAGCTCCTGATTGCTGGGCAGAGTCTAGCACCCATTTATTAGCACTTGAGCAGCATGGGCTCAAAGTAAACCGACTTTCTCCTTATCTGTTGTTGGAATGTGTTTAATGTTAGCAGTGAAATTATGGCAACAGACATGTTATGGAACATTTTCTTTCTCTGTCATTTTGCCACTTGATAAACAGACATGTGGTGCTACTAACATATTAAAACATTAACAAACCTGAAGGGACTGATATATAGGGCTGGGTATCGAGTTCGATACTTTTTAGGCACCGACCGAATTGCCTCGATACCACCGAGTATCGAAAAACGTTTTGTCGTTCGGTACCAAATTTCGATACCTAAGGGGTTAATCTCATCAATGTCAGTGAGCCAATAAGCCTGCAGCACTAGGTGTGTTCGAGTAGAAGTGGTGCGGCGCTGATTGATCAGTGTTTGACATCCGCGAGAGCGATTCGAAAGCGTACGGAGCAGTCTGCTCTATATATCGTGCGATTGTGTTTATTACACACAGACTGAAGCGCGCGTGACGCTCGCGGTGATTTCAGTGTCTGCCATCTAAATGAGGACACAAACACATGAACAACATCTCCAGAACTGCTCTGAGAGTCACTCCATGAGCATTTTACCGTTTGATTTGAGTTAAACTAGCATCATATCATACACACACAGAAATTTAAAGGTATTCATGGCAACCCGTCAAAATAAAAGTTTGGTTTAACTTGGAAGACACTGCGGCAGAAATATAATATTGTTCAGCAGAGTGTACATACTGCTACTACTAGGCTACTATTAAAATTAAAACTTTATATTTTTTAAAGTAATGATCACACAACATTTCTTCCATGTTTTAATTTTAATAGTAAAATTTTGTTTGACAAAATAAATAAAGTTTGATTTTCAATAATTTAAAAGATAAATGAAATTAATGTTTTATGCCTTCATTTGAAAACCAGATACAGAACACAGAATTTCTGAGGAAAAATAAAACATTTCATAAGGCTATTTTAAGAATAAATTTGAATAAACTAAGTAGTTTTTATGAATAAATAATGAAATATGAAATAATTAGACATACTACAACACAGAATTTAATAACAATAAAACATATGGTGAAAGAAAATAAAACACCCACTTACGAAAGTGGATAAAGATTTTAAATTTCTTGAAGTCTTTAACAACCTATAATAAATGAATAGAAATGATGATTCTGTCTGAGCTATGTGTTTTAAAACAAACACGCACAAGTGTAAACCGAAAACTATTTGAGCTTTATTAAAATTATTTGCACTGATTTATTGTGTTGGATATATTTTGTTCCTTTGTGCAATGGCTCAGGAGATGAGGCTTTGAGTCTGTATAAATGTCAACAAGCTGAAAAAAATAAAACCAAAGTTATTAGAGATAATGTAATTTTGATAAAACTGATTTCATAAAATTGGTATCGAAAAAAGTATCGTTCAGGAACCGGTATCGAACTCAAGGTATCGGTATCGGTATCGATATCGAACATTTTTGAACGATACCCAGCCCTACTGATATAGTAATGTGTATTTATGAGGAATTTGGCAACCCAAGCAAAGAAGCCATCTTAGTTAGCTATCTAACTTGGCTGCATAACATTTAGCATGTTTCAGATGCATATATAACAGACTGTATTGTGAATCTACTTTTTGTGAGATATTTGTATGCAAATATGGCCCTTAACATAGTACATACTTGAAATGTACATGTATGGGGCTTTCTTTGTCGCTTCGCTACTTGGTAATAAATATACAAAGCAAAGAGGTTTATAATAACTGGAGAAAGCTAGCTGTTAGCATTCCCACATATTGCTCGGCTGGTGCTTTATCCAATGACATGAGCTGTAAACATTTAGCACTTGTGGCATTTATGATTGATAGGCAATTGTTTAGTATACAGGTATGGAAAGCAGTAGTGATTCAGAGCAGTCAATTTAATTATGTCTTCTTTAGGAGAAAAATTGTTATTTTGTGGTTGTGATTTGGAGAAGAAAAAGATTACAAAAAGATTTAACCTCATGCAGTGTCTTCCTTTTCATATAAACTGTTACCATTCAAAGGTCTGGGGTTTGTAAGATTAAAAAAAAAAAACCTTCAGCAAGGATGCATAAATTGATCACAAGTGACAGTAAAGAGTTTTACATTTTCACAAATATTTCTGTCAAAAATGCTGTTCTTTTGAACTTTCTAATCATCAAATAATCCTGAAAATGTATCACGGTTTTCACAAAAATATTAAACACAACTGTTTTTACATTGATAATAAAAAAATGCTTTTGAGCACCAAAGTGGCATATTAGAATGATTTCTGAAGGATACTGAAGACTGGAGTAATGATGCTGAAAATTCAGATTAGCCATCACAGGAACAAATTACATTTGAAAATATTTTTAAATAGAAACTCTTATTTTAAAATGTAATAATATTTCACAATTTTGCTGTTTTTATTGATTTTTTTTTATCAAATAAATGCAGCCTTGATGAGCATAAGAGACATTTAAAAAATCCCACAACCCCAAACTTTTGAATGGTAGTTTATTTGGCTACAAACCAATCAAATTTTACTTTATCTGCTTTTTTGAAGAGGTCAAGTTAGTTAAGACCTCAGACAAATGTGATAAGCCACCTATTCACAGAGCATCTACTTCAAGGTGGCACAAAAGCTTGTTTGTGGGGAGCACAAACTGAATGGGATGCAAGTTGTCTTGATAGAATCTGAGAGATATATTTGGCTCCATAGATGGCTAATTGCACCAGTGCACTGAGTCCTTTCAGAGCATTTTCTTTGCAGTCATTGACAAAGCGGGCTCTGCAGGGCCACATTATTGTGAGGTTCCTTCTAGACAAGAGAGCAAGACCCCCCAGTCCCTTTCCCCTCCCAGCACACACACACACGCCTCATTTTTCACAACCCCTTAACTCAGCTGACGTTGGCCACTCTCGCTTTTGTTAAGGGTGCATTTGGCCCCCGTCCACTCTTGGTGTCGTGGCTCTTAATGGGTTTCCTCATGCATTGATCGGAGTCAAGTCCACAGGGAGGCGGCTAGACCACAGAGGGACCAAAGGGCAAGGCCTGAGGGAGCCGGAGGGACCCTTAACAAGAGGCACAGCAGTAACAGTCTGAACTCCTGTGGCACTAGCACTGCTGCATCTCTCCTATCTCTCAGGGGCTTGTCAATCAAAAACATCCAGAATAATAGCTGCTGACCGGACATCAGTCAGACCAAGAGCCATTTGATAAATAATTTGTCATGACTGCATGGAAAATCAAATCACTCCAGACCCAACCACAGAAATTGTGCTTTATTTAAATGACAATAGGAAGGACAGAGTCTGACAGGGATGCATCTCAAATATACGATACTCAGGGTCAGCCACTATTATGTTCTAGCATTTATAAACAGGGCTAACAAGAAGTTTTTCTCTGCTTGCTTGTTTGGGCCAGATTTCTAACTGCCATGTTTTCACTGGCCCCAAAACAAATATTTTATTTTATTGTAATAATAATAATAATAATTATTATTATTATTATTATTATTAGTAGTAGTAGTAGTACTAGTAATAATAGTAATAATAATAAATTTGTATTCTTATTACATATATTTTTAGCGTTTTCATATTATTTTATTTTTTAATTTTTTTTATTTTATGACTTTACATTTAAAATTTTAACTGTCCAGTCATGAATGTCACATTTACACTTATTTTTTAATAATAATAATAATTATTGTTATTATTATTATTATTATTATTATTATTACATTTTTCACACATTCTTAAATATTTAAACATGTTTTTAAACATAATTTGAAATATTTACACATTTTAAATATTATAAACATGTATGATGTACACTACTATATTTAAATATATTTTAATGTTATTGTAGATTATATATGTTTGTGCCTTACTTTGAAGAGATAAAATACATGCTCAGAAATGTAAGATAAATAATGCCTTATTTATTATGTATTGCTTTTACCAGTCTTGGTTTGTTTTCTCAGTTACTGTCAGATTAATCTGTGGAAGCTCTCTTCTAACTCAGCCGGAACGCAGTATTGGTTTGTTATAATTGAACAATTGAGTTTAACCACCTGTGCAGCTGAAGCAGTTCTTTAATGAGTGGACTGCATTTATGGCCCTGTAAAAGAAAACAAACCAACAGTGCCTGTTTCTAGAGACTCATGACCTTGAGAGAAAGATTGTTTGAGAGGAGGCTGTTAAGCTCTTGTTGGAGTTTAAAATTACACTTTTAGGAAAAAAGACAAAGATTGGGTCCTCTGACGACGTGTACAGGGGTCGTCTTGTGGGTTCAAGGTTGTGTGAGTTCTCATCACATTCAATAACCACATCATCTATTCCATGTGTTTTAAAACTCTATATTTTCTGAGAGAACTTGACTCCTGTAATATGTTTTTGAACCCTCCTGTGTATAAGTTATTGCTACTGCTTGGAAATTGTGTGTAGTTTAGAGACACATACAGAGCAATAAATCAAGCATAGATCAATAATTCAGCAAGAAATGACAGTGCTATAGTGTTGGCTTGAAGTTGTTTGATATTATTTCTTATGGGGTCTTTTTTGTTTCCCACCATTGTTGCCTTTAGAATTAACTTTATCTTTCTCAATCATTAGAAATCCATTGGTTTGAGCATAGGGAGTTAATATGTAGTGGAGCTTGTATCCAAATTGTTTTGTCCTTTTTGGTAAGTCTATCCTATTCTTGTAACATTATTTTTTATATTTAGCTTTATATATTTAAAAACATGGCTCTCAGGAATACTGAAGTCTGATTGGTCAGTCATGGTATTCATCATTCAGACATTGCTTAATATTTGCCATCCTCTGCATATCTGCAGATCTGTTCATCCAGCTAAAACTGGGACTATTGTCACATTAGCAAGCACGGCGAATTTGCGCAACCAACCTGAACTCGCCAAATATTTTGCCATCACACAAAATTCACAATCGTGTGGATTCCTATTGAAACTAAATGAAAACTTGCCAAAAAAGGTAAACATGACCGCATTTTAATCACACAGACTTGCGTTCTCTTGTTTCAAATGAATACAACTACTGTAGAACCATCATAGTTATTGATAGTTAATATGAACTCAGTGGACTATATGTATCTTTTAAAGTGGGCTATATATTTTGAACAGTATAAATGTATTTAGATTGAAAATGCACTGTAAAAAAATGAAAAATGTGCTGGTAAGCAACCATCAGAAAACCTGGTAGCTGCATGGATACATGAATAAATGAGAAATTAGTACATTAATATACATAGTATAGGCCTAAGTGTCCTTGCAACAGTTCCATCATTCTCAAACTCAGTTCTGATAATCTGAGGCCCATCAGTGGAGATCAATCTAGCATTTGTCTGTTTTGAATTAAGACGAGCCCTGATGACTCTCCTGAGTGCTGGGTCCCTGCCCAAATGTTTTGTGGTGTTTGACCGCATTCTCATTTCCTATCATGGCCCCTGCTGAGGAATCAATGCAGCACAATCCCACAGAGCCTCATCTGTTTAGATGCTTGATGCCGACAAATTGGCCATCTTGATGACGTATTATAATGGCTCATTCAGTCCTCATCTAACAATCCACTCTTCTAGTCATTCCAGGAGATTTTGTAATTTGTAATTTGGCCAAATACGTTACGTGTAGAGTAAATGTGCGTGTTTAATCTAAGATGTAACATTAAATAAATCTGCATGAGCATGTTTTGTTTATTAATTGATGTCACTCTGCATGTGAAAGGATAATTGTGGCTCTATACATAGCTTGTCATCTCCATTAGCAGTCCATTAGTTAGTGTACTTATCATTTGAATTCACAAAAAAAAACTACTACAACAAATTGTATTGTTGCAATTAAAACATCAACCTTTAAAGAAACAAGTAATATGCTGTTTTTAAGTCACATGAAATTAAATTTTAGCTGGGGTCAGCTAGATAAGAAAGACACATTGAATTTCTTCTGGAATTATGCATTTAAACACATTTCTACACTTTTCTGCTACATCTGAATTTTTGTGTTGAATCATTGAGAGGTTAAATAGATGTTTTTGTTCACAGTTCAGTTTGTGTACCATTTATTTGGTAACACTTTATGCATCAACTAACAGTGACTAACTATGAGCAATACATTTTTACAGTATTTATTAATCTTTGTTAACATTAGTTAGTAAAATATAACTGTTTATTATTTCATGTTAGCTCAGATCCATTAAATAATATTAACAGATACAACTTTTGATTTTAATAATGTAAATAAATGTCAAAATGAAGATTTAAATAAAATTAATAAATGCTGTAGAAGTACTTTTTATTGTTAGTTCATCTTAATCATACAGTATAGGCTAGTAATCTAATGTTACAAATAAAACTGTTTTGTAAAGTGTCAACTATTTTCCCACCATAACACAATGATGTTTTTTCTTATTGGGAGTTTCATAGATGGTGACAAAATGTATTACTGCAATTATGCAATTTTTTTTATTGGCGCCAATAGCCTACACTCTTAAAAATAAAGGTGCTTCATGATGCCATAAAAGAACCCTTTTGTCTAAATGGTTCCATAAAGAACTTTTAATATCTGAAGAACCTTTCTGTTTCACAAAAGGTTCTTTGTGGCGAAAGAAGGTTCTTCAGATTATAAAAAGGTAAGAAAGAGATGGTTCTTTAAAAAACCTTTGACTGAATGGTAGTGCTGTTAAATGATTAATCGCGATTAATCGCATCCAAAATAAAAGTTTTTGTTTACATAATATATATTTGTGTACTGTGTATATTTATTATGTATATATAAATACAAACACATGCATGTATACATTTAAGAAAAATATGTTATATTTGTATATTAAATACATTTATATATAATATAAATGATGTAAATATAAAAATATACATGTAAATACATGTAAAT